>CM076578.1:1899989035-1900126583 GCA_034641835.2 Pinus albicaulis
CGAACAAGGAGACCATTGTTACGAGACTCTGGAGAGGTTTCCCTTTCCCCCGGCGAGCCTTGCGAGACGTGGACGACCGGAGACCCGCGCGAAGGAGGCTGCAGCGTCAGAACTTGGTTGTAACTTCTATTCGTTTACCACTTTAATAGATGACTGTGATTATGGTTCCACTCCTTTTTCCATTATGTTAATGCGAGTAATGTCTTTTCTGACCGATGTTTAGTTACGTATGCTGGTTCCTATGCTTGTATCTGTTTGTTCTTTCTGTGTGCAGGTGTTCATCCACGGAGATCGTGGAAGGATTGTGATCTGCCAGGACTGAAGGATGGGGACATCTCTTTTTCAGATCGAGCGCTGGAATCCAGGTAGGTTCTTATCCCAAATCTTTCATTCGTAACTAGGAGCCTGCGTCATAGCATTGTTTGTTTGTTGCTAGACCCCTGCTGGGCTAGTAGGGATCGCCTCTGTCCGCAGAGGGGATTTACCTTCTCAACAAATTGGCGACTCCGCTGGGGATCGTCCGGTTTTCCTTGTCTCGTTTCTGATTGGTTCGCTTTGATTGTTTCTCCTTGCTTGATGAACCTTCTGGGTTGGGTTCTTTCATTATTTTAGCCTTGTGGTTTGCTTAGCTTGTGTTGGTCTTTTTCTCAGATTAGCTTGTTTTTTAGTTTTCATTGAAGAATTCGACTGGCGCGGGTTTTTACCAGACAGTCGCGCCACTTGGCGCGTGTTGCATTATGCGTACCAACCACTTTCAGCCTCAGCGCTAGTGTCAAAATTTTGATCAGCATCCACAGGTGTGACTTTTGAGTTTCTTCAATTTTTGGCTTTCTGAGCTTGACCAGTACTTTTCTTCTTGATTTCCTGATTGTTTGAGTGTATTGGAGTCTGGTTTGACTGGAATTCACAGCTATCCTTTGGTTGTTTGCCTCTATCTATCGGTTTCACGATTTGAGCCCTAGGGCATCTAGTGGCATAGTGAATCGAGCCCTCCTTGGGAGCTTTGGTGTCTTGATTGTCCTGTCGACTTGTTGCTTAACCCTCCATGCCCTCTGAGCAGTCTTTGATTGTTTTGTTGCGTCTTTTGAGTGATTGTTCGTTCTTTCATTCAGGATTCGTTTGCCCTTGCTTTGGACCCAGATCACACGGTCCATTGGGGTGTTTTTGAGTCTTTCTTCGATTTTAGAGACTTTGGGTCGATTTAGAGATTTGGTTGCTTGCTTGGTGAGTGAATGTTGTTTGCTTTGCTCTCTTAGTTATCATTTCTCTAATTGTTCCTTTTGTTTTCAGTGCACATTAGCCATTAGACATTGAAAATTTAAAAAAAAATATAATCTCTTTTGTTTTTTTAATTAGTGCAAATTGTCATCTTTTCCGTATCACTAGTGATTAGTGTTTGAATGAAAAATGTGCAATTGCATTAGTTGCATTAGAGACATTCTTGTTTTTATTCCGTTCATTTCGTTTGTATTAAAGCTCTCAACTCTCATTTAACTAGTTTTCATCGAACGAAATGTTGCATCGTGGCATATAGCTTGCATTTAGGAGACACTACATACGATAAGGCCTGGAAATTGAAACTTAATTGAAAATCAACTGTAAAATTCATTCAATTAACATAAGGCAACATTGGAACTTGTAACATATTTAGAAGGTCTAGGCTAGAGGGCGTGTTAGTGATAGATTAAACAAGAGAACATGATTCGGCCTGTCAACTTTGAAACGACGCTAGTGGACTTGCGCTCCGTCGTCAGTATAAAAGGGAGACCCCCTATAGGTTTTCAATCCTTTATCCACAGGAAGCCGAGTCTGCCGCCCTATACCCGTGATACACCGAACACAGCATTCGGGGAGACTACCTGCACGTACGGAAAGTCCTTGGTCGATTTCTGTTTCATTTTTGAAACCAAGGTGTATATTGCAGTTCACGGATATTTGGTACACCCTTTGTGCCTAGTTTTCCTGAGCAGTCATTTGGTCTTTTCTGACTCCCTAAACTTGAAAAGACCGTCAAGCGCTTGTCCTTTCACGCTTGTGTCAACTCTGAAAGAGATAGAGTCATCTTTTATCGTTTCTCGACTCTTGAAACATGAAACGATAGAATTTCTTACTTTCCAATGTGGTAAAATTAATCACCCACGATTACACGCCTGCTTAGATATTGCTTGTTGACCGTTTGATCGTGTGCCCTTAACTCGTTTTCAACCCGTGTGTGGTTTTGAGTTTGATGGCAACTTTTTCAGAGTTCACCAACCAAGGAATCCCCTCAGAAGGGAATCCTGGTCATTTCTCTCCTTTTGGAAATGTTGGTGCTCCTTACATGGCGACGTTGTCCCTTCCCGGGTTAACTGTTGGGTTGCCTGTTTGGTTGTTCTCAACCTCGCATTTGTGAATAACTCCGTTCTTGTTGATCCAGTTCCTCCCCAGAAGCGGAACCACATCATGTTGATTCTAAGGTGGACCTCTCCCCTTCTTCGCTTGTTTCTGAGTCCTCCTCCTCCTCTTCGCCTGGTGAAAGTCTGGATTCAAGTAACCAGGTGGCTAAGAAGAAGAAGAAGAAGACGAAGAAGAAGAAGTACGATAAGCGAGAGGCTAAATGTACGGCTACTGCCTCCGAGATATCTCCTCTTGATAACCCTTCCAACCCTCCTCGGAAAGTCAAGTTCCCCTGCATGTTGTGCACGGGAGACCATCTTCTTCGAGACTGCCCTGGCATTCCCAAGGTACTCGAAGTATGGTCCAACGGTCCCCCACCGTTGTCTTCGGCTTCCGGGAGTCAGGTTGGGGACACTGGTAAGGCTCCTAAGAAGCAGGGTAAGATCACCAATCCTTGTAAGTTGTGTGAAGGGCACCATGCTATTCACCTTTGTCCTTATATGGATGAAGCCAAGCGAGTCTTGGACAACCTGACTGTTTCTACACCACGCCTCATTTGATTTATAAAATCGATTTCTTTAAGGAGAGTCTAAGCCGGGATCGTGGATTGGTCAGGGTCATCTGATCGATCCCACTCCTCGAGAAGTCGAGGATCGGGAATCCGTTCAGACCAAGCCATTGATCGTGGGATCGGTTAGGCCCGGCCCCATCCCGCGGTGCACCGGGTCTTTTACGTCGAGTGGACCCCCGCAGCCTCATGTTCTTCTAGTTTCTTCAGATTCCTCGGACTTGGAGAAATATTCTTGTCAAGCCCAGCCGAGAAGGAGGCAGCCTCCCTCACCTCCCCATGATGGAGCTGCACCGGAGATCCTCCACCGAGATGGAGGTCATGGAGGATGCTTCTTCTACCGTAACATCAGGGGAAGACCTTCGCTTGTCGATGGTAGCCCCCCCGAGTAGTTTGGTCGCTTCCTTTGACTGGAATCGATTTGCAGGATTTCGCCTTCCGTCTTATGTGCCTTTCGAGATCACAGTACAGGCTCTTGGTCTGGTTGTACCCAGCACCATTATAGACGAAGGTGCCTCTGTTAGTATTCTATCCTCAACTACCTGGCAAGCTTTCGGTTCGCCGCCGCTTGCGCCTGTTACCCAGAATCTGTTGACATTCAATAGAAGGACGAGTCAACCGTTGGGGATCCTTCCAAGGTTACCGATTACTTTGGGAGGGAAAACCGTCCATATGGATGTGATGGTCGTTCCAGGCCCCTTGGATTTTCATCTGCTCCTGGGGCGCGATTACACCTATGCCATGGGAGCGCTTGTCTCCTCCCTTTTTCGTGTGGCCTGTTTTCCACATGAAGGACGGATTGTGACCGTTGATCGGTATGGATTCTTTGGTCCCAATGCTGCCAGCATCTCACAGTCGCCATCCCCCTCTGGTTTTTATCCACTGTTGTGTGCCCCACATGGTCAACCATATTATTTCCACCTGATACTGTGCTCAGGTGACTGATCAAAGTAGTGCATAATTTCTTGAGGGGGAGCATTGAATCACAGCTTCCGGATGTTTCCCTTCCCATCGGGGAGTGGAACTCTTAGGCATGTATATTCATTTTGATGTAAGCGGGTTAGAAGTCGGTTAGAGCACGAGTTCCTTGTCTTGTGTCAAGCTCAGCAAAAAATGCAGAAAAGGTCGTACTTGTTGGGTTCCTTGTCTTGTGTCAAGCTCCTTAAAAAATGAAACAAGGTTTGTCGGAGCATAGTTCTTTTCCTTGCGTCAAGCTCCTTAAAAAATGAAACAAGCTGGTCGGAGCAGAGTTTCTTGTCTTGTGTCAAGCTCCTTAAAAAATGAAACAAGGTTTTCGGAGCATGGTTCCTTGTCTTGTGTCAAGCTCCTTAAAAAATGAAACAAGGTTTTCGGAGCAGAGTTCCTTGTCTTGTGTCGAGCTCCTTAAACCATGAAACAAGGTGTCCCGAGGATAGTTCTTTTAATGTGTCAACCTCGTTAAAATAATGAAACACGTTCCCGTTCAATTCGAGTCTTTGGTTAGTTCTCGTAAAATCCCAGTCGAGTCTTTCTTAGATCTCGTAATTTGAACCTTCACTCCATCTTCCTTCCATATGGACTGAAGCTTGGGGGGCATGTACCTCAAATTGAGTCACCATGCTGGGGGCATGCTTACTGTTTCAAGCATAGTTTGTTTCCGTTTCAAGCTTGTGTAAAAATGAAACCGGTTTCAAGCATAGTTTATCTTTGTTTCAAGCTTGTGTAAAAATGAAACCAACTTCAAGCATAGTTTCCTGATTTCAAGCTTGTGTAAAAATGAAACCATGCCCATTTTACCTCTTGTGATTGCCATTTCATCAGCCTGTTTTTCCAGATGAGCCTTGGTTTTCTCACTCCATCGTTACTATCTGCTTGGCCGATCATATGCCTTCACATGGTTGTTTTACCCGTTCCTGAGGAACCGCTGCGATGAGTGGTCTTGTTAGCCAGCCTCTTAACCTTTATTTGTTTAGAGCAGTTCCATCGTCGGGTTTCGGTTACTTTACCCTTTATACCACTCGTTCCTCCGGTTCGTTCTTCGGCTCTTTTCGACTCTTCAAGCATGAAAGATTCTTTGAGAAGTTTTGTCGTTTCGATCTCGTTAAAATGGACACGAATCGACATTCACCCAGTATACGTTTAACCCTTTTTCGGGCTGGGCTGGATCGATTACGAAAAAGGAATACCCTAGCCTATCGCGACTAGGAGGTTTTCCCGGATATTGTTTTCTACCTTTTTCGGATCTGGGGAACTATTTACGAAAAGGGACCGGTGGAGTTTTCTTTTCCGCTGTCTTTTCAAACTCTCTAAACATGAAAAGACGCCGAGTTCTTCCTTTGTGAGACTCGTTAAACCCTGATGACATTGGATTCCGTCGCAATGACGTTCTCCGAGTTTCTCCTTCCTAGGACTCGTTAAATGCACTAGGATGGATTCGCCCGAAGGGCGGACTTATATTACAAGCATATGCTATCCCCTTCAAGCTTGTGTAAAAATAAAGAGGTACTCACCGAAATGGTGGGGGAAAAAATGGAACCATCGTCGTTATCGTCGGCAGTATGTCGCTCTTGAACATGGCACTTGTCTGCATTCGTGTCGGGTTGGGGACATCTCATCTCGTTGTTTCACTTTGCTTCCATGGGTTTGGGTAATCTCTTTTGACCTCTCATCTGTTCACTGCCTCGTCGCCATGACCTTTGATCCGTTGATGTCAAATACTGCCAAGTCCATTGTTGTGCCGTTCATATGTTCAAGAGAAGTTGGCCTCTGCAAATATCAACCTTCCTCTGTTTCTCATATGGTCCTAATTCACAACAAACATTATGTTCCTCTGTCTCGTGTCGATGATGTGGGAATCATTATGGCCCACCTTCGATCAAGGTCACTTCCTGTCGACTTCAACTCATTATCCGGGAAGTTGGTCTAGAGACTCCTTATGGTACCTTGGAGCCTGCATGCCTCAATGGCAGGTTCGTCGCATTCGACGAGAGGTTTACGTCATTGACCTCCGATCGAATGATTCTGCGGGTGTTCGACGTCAGCTCATTTATTCGCACGCCGTAGATTGTACCTGTAGTACCTTGAGGACCATTGTCATTATTGGTGGTTTCTCTCGCGTCTGTTAACGGCTTTCATCATTGGCTGGTAATCAGGCGATGTTCTTGCATGTTCGACATCAGCTCACATATTCGCGTGCTAGAACTTGTACTTATTTGGGTCGAGATGGAGCGCAAGACCCTGGATTGTGTCTGTTGTAATCCAGGCTGCGATTGTGGATTATTGTCATTATGTACATGACTCTATGATTGGATGGCTGTGACCATACCTGAGTCTATTTGTTTGATCTTAGTTGGATGGCTGCGCCCATACCCTAGATCCGGATTATAGCATACTCTGTTCGGATGGCTGCGTCCATACCATATATATACATCATGTACTTGAGATATCGGTTGTATCTTTCTGTGCAGGTTTTCCGACGGCGGGCCTTCAGTTGGACATGTTCTCGTAAAGCATTTCACCCCTCTCTCTCTCGGGCCTCATGCTTTTTAAGGGAGCATCCCTACATTTACCACGATATTCATCACCGTCTGCATTCCGAAATCCGCACTTTGTGGGGGACCCTACATAACGTGACATGAACATCATGCAAACATCATGTTGCATCCTCGAGTATAGGCTTCATTTCCCCTTGAGAGACAACCTTGCAAAATCCATGAAAACGGCTCTTTTTGCATTGCGCGGGTAGGCTTGATTCGGTACTCGCGCCACTGGAAAATCATGTATGAGGTCGCGCCACTTGGCGCCTCTGTCATAGAGCGACAATCGCGCCACCCATTTTAGGGGCCCATTTTATATGGATGGCGGAAGTTGAGATAAACAAACTCACAACACTTGCCTATCTTGGGTTGGGAGGTTTGGCTACGGGAGTTCTATGGAAAAGAAGTAGTTTTGCCACCTTCTATGGAACCTTCCTTGTTGATAGGGCCAATCCCATAATAATAGGGATCCCAACTCCCTCCTTCCCCATCTATAAAAGCTTGCTCAGATCCATGGCAAGCTAGTCTTGAAGTGCTGAAGCTTTGCATCTCCTTTTCCCAAGTGCCTTTGTGCTGAAAAGAATCCTTCCTTTCCCTTAAGGCCCATTCGAGCAAGGAGACCATTGTCACGAGACTCTGGAGAGGTTTCCCTTTCCCCCGGCGAGCTTTGCGAGACGTGGACGACCGGAGACCCGCGCGAAGGAGGCTGCAGCGTCAGAACTTGGTTGTAACTTCTAATCGTTTACCACTTTAATAGATGACTATGATTATGGTTCCACTCCTTTTTCCATTATGTTAATGCGAGTAATGTCTTTTCTGACCGATGTTTAGTTACGTATGCTGGTTCCTATGCTTGTATCTGTTTGTTCTTTCTGTGTGCAGGTGTTCATCCACGGAAATCGTGGAAGGATTGTGATCTGCCAGGACTGAAGGACGGGGACATCTCTTTTTCAGATCGAGCGTTGGAATCCAGGTAGGCCCATCCCAGACTGTTTCAGCTCACCGGATGGAGGCAGTCTTTCGGAAGGGAGACATAGAGTGGGCATTAGAGCTGCGTGCATCAGAGGCAGGGACTATCGGGCAGACAGTTCATCCAAAGATACAGACTATCCTTGACAGGTATGCCACGGTGTTTGGGGAGATACCACCAGGTCAGCCACCGGATCAGGGATTTGAGCATACTATTGAGCTAGAGCAGGGCATTCAGGCCGTCATTACCACACCGTATAGGCACCCCAAGGCCTATCGGGATGAGATTGAGCGGGCTATCCGTGAGCTGTTAGCCCTTGGACACATTCGGCCTAGCACCAGTCCTTTCGTTTCTTCAGTAGTGTTGGTGAAGAAGAAGGACGACACATTGCGGATGTGCATTGATTACAGGGTCCTGAACAAGAAAACCATGAAGAACAGGTACCTTATACCACGGATTGACGAGCTGATGGATGAGTTGAGAGGGGCACAGTTCTTCTCAAAGATTGATTTGAGATCCGGGTACCACGAAATTCGCGTGAGGGAACAGGACATTCCCAAGACCGCATTTAGGTGCCATTACGGCCATTTTGAGTTCTTGGTGATGCCCTTCGAGCTAACCAACGCACCAGCCACCATCCAGTCGTGCATGAACGACATCTTTCGCAGTCATCTGAGGAAGTTTGTGTTGGTCTTCTTTGATGATATAGTGATATATAGTAGGACATGGGAGGAGCATCTCTAGCACATAGAGGCAGTGTTGTGTATTTTGGAGGAGAAACAGTTTTATGCTAAGCTCTCCAAGTGTGATGGGCTGATAGAGATGCTATACTTGGGACACGTTATAGGTATGGACGAAGTGAGTGTCGATGAGGAGAAGATCAGGGCCATCAGGGATTGGCCAGAGCCGAGAAACGTGACGGAGCTTCGGGGGTTTGTGGGTATCTGCACCTACTACAGGAAGTTCGTCAAGAGTTTCTCTCAGCTTGCTGCACCCCTTACAGATCTGACGAAGAAGGGGGCATTCAGTTGGACAGATACAGCGCAACGGGCCTTTGACAGGCTCAAGGAGGTGATGAGCAGCTGTCCAGTACTTGCATTGCCAGATTTCACGCAGCCATTTGTTTTGGAGTGTGATGCATTAGGAGAGGGGATCGACACAGTATTGATGCAGGGAGGCCACCTGATAGCTTTTGAGAGCCGGAAGCTCCTTCCACATGAGCGGCTATATGCCATATACGACAAGGAGATGCTGGCCATCATGCATGCATTGGCCAAGTTCCGGCAGTACCTAGTAGGTAACAGGTTCAAGGTGAGGATTGACCACAACAGCCTCAGGTTCTTCTTAGAGCAGAAGCAGCTACAGGAGAGGCAGCAGAAGTGGGTCAGCAAGATCCAGGCCTACGACTTTGACATTGAGTATGTCAAAGGGAAGAACAACGTGGTGGCTGATGCACTTTCACGCAGACCAACTGCGTTGTCTCTGATGAGTTTGGACGCAGATTGGAGGGCTCGACTTTTGGTGGAGTACTCCAAGGACAGGTTTGCTTGTGAGGTTCTGGATGGACAGGTGACAGATGATAGATACAGGGTGATGGATGAGATCATCTACTACAAGGATAGGATCTTCTTGACTAAGGGCTCTCAGCTCAAGAAGAAGATATTGTAGGCTTCTCACGATTCACCATTGTCTGGCCACCAGGGGTTTACCAAACCTACAAGGCCATCAGGGAGAGGTTCTCATGGAAGGGCCTCAAGGAGGACGTACTCCAGCATGTCAGGGAGTGCGAGGTTTGTCAGCGCAACAAAGGGGAGATGAACCATCCAGCAGGTTTGTTGCAGCCACTTCCCATTCCAGAGGAGAAGTGGGAGAGTATTTCGATGGACTTCATCATAGGGTTGCCCATGGTGCAGGGCAAGGACTGTATACTCGTCGTCGTTGATCGACTGACAAAATATGCACATTTTTTTGCCATATCCGCACACTATACAACAGCACAGGTGGTAGAGCTGTTCTTCTGGGATATCTTCAGGTTACATGGTCTTCCTAGGACCATTGTCAGTGACAGGGACATGCTTCATGGGCGGAGTTTGGCAGGAGCTTTTCCGACTAGTGGGGACAGAGTTGACACCGAGCACTAGCTACCATCCACAGACAGATGGGCAGACAGAGATAGTTAACAAGTGGCTAGAGGGCTACTTGCATAACTATGTCAGTGGGCAGCAGAGAGCATGGTTGAAGTGGCTGCACCTAGGAGAGTACTGCTACAACAACACATATCACATGTCTATCGGTATGTCTCCGTTGTATGCATTATATGTTTATCATGCTTTATCTTTTGTTGATGTGATGTTTGGTGCCAGCAAGGCTCCGAGAGCTAAGTATTGGATCCAAGAGATTCAGGACATCCTTCGAGCTCTCAAGGATAACATGGCTATAGCACAAAACCAACAGAAGTTGTATGCCGACAGAGGTTGGGTGGAGAGACAGTTTGAGGTAGGGGACTTGGTCTACCTACGTTTGCAGCCATACCGACAGTCGACTCTGAAGCAGAAGGGGGCTGAGAAGCTCAAGCCCCGTTTTTATGGGCCTTACAGGATGATACGCAGGGTTGGACAGGTTGCCTATGAGTTGGAGCTGCCCCAAGGCAGCAAGATTCATAACATCTTTCATGTATCATTCCTGAAGAAGGCTTTGGGACAATAGGTGACAGTGACAGAGGAGCTTCCACCTACGGATGATGAGGGGCATTTGGTGCTACAACTGGAGGCCATTATTGATATCCGGGAGAGCAGTTGCGGAACAGGACAGTCCGGGAATTCTTAGTGAGGTGGAAGAATTTGCCGGATGAGGATGCCACTTGGGAGAGTGAGAAGATCTTGCAACATCCATCACTATAGTTGCTTGGGGTCAAGCAACATTTTGCCGGGGGAGACTGTAATATTCCCAATTAGCGATAGCTAATTGGAAATATTAATTTTGACCAATTTTGCTTTATTATATTCGGAGCATGAATAAGGTGGGTAAAATAATAATTGACTCACTTAGGATAAAACACTTTCTTAAAGTCCACATCGAAATTAAAGAGTGTGAGGCCTAGTGGCCAAGTGGATAGCACAGGAGAGGGATGCAGACCACGTGGACAGCGTGGGGCCTACTTCACGCAGATGAGGGAGATAGCGTGGGCCAAGGAACACGTGGAGGTGGTGGGGCCTAGAGAGAGAGAGGCCCAATGTTATAAAAGGGAGGAGAACCCCCTCATTTGGTCATTCATGTTTATGCATATTGAGCTAGTCATTTCGACTTGGAGCACGTTGGTTGTTTAGCTTATGTGCAGCACTGTTCAGTGCATCGGGTGTCTCCGTTCGGAGATCCCACCCTCAGCCTCGGGAGACTTCGAGTGCTTGCTCGGGTGAGGTAGTTTCATCAGTATTTTGCAGGAGGATCGGTGTTTGCATTCGTGGGAGGAGCAGAGCCATTAGAGACTGCGCAGTCTTGAGAGGGAGGACGCAGTCCATCTTCAGGGAGCTCCGGAGTGGCACTATTTTGGAGGATTTTGGATGGAGGATTGAGCAAGGGGCTAGCCCTTGCCTATTGGAGGCATTTGGCAGAGTGGGAGGCCATATTTTGGAGAATTTCATTCAGCACCAGCGTGGCCCTTGGGAGGATAGCGTAGATCCTCAAGGGAGGCATTTTCGGGGGTCGACCATTTCAGAAACACTCTCTGGGCTTTTCTGGGTATTGTGAGTTGAGGCCGATTCCAAAGTTTCAGCTTTTTCTGAGTAGGGGAGCAACCCCAAATACTCATCTTGTTCCAGCAGTAGCAGCAGCACGACAGTTTTCTAGCAGCTTGGACGCAGAGCAGAGAGCAGCCATTCCATTGCTATTCTGAGAGTATTCCTACACTTGCCTGGTGCAAGTCGAGGTGCCATCACTCTGATCACCTCTTGTACTCATTTCTATTTATTAGTATAATAAAATGGCTCAGTAATCTCTCCATTTCATGTGTCTCTGCTTCATGTTCAGTTTTTAGCATTTTGTATCTTGTTGTATGCTTTGTATTGCTGTCTATTTCCCTTTCAGGATATTACAGAAAAGATCCCCATCGCTTGTCTAGCTTATGAGAAGCTCTTGAATAGCTATATAATGAAATGAAAGCACAATTAAAAGATGTAAATATTTTTTTTTAATATTTTGATTCATGCATAGACTATGTGAAGGAGAACCCTGCAAGAACAAGTCCTTTCAAAAAAATTGGTTCTATGAAATTCAAATAACAATTAAAGCTCTTTGAAAACAACGCCAAGAGTGGGTTGGTCTCTTGAAGACTTCCCCTTACGCTTGCTAGTTGATTCAACAATGATCCTCTACAAAACTTCCAACAAACATTAGCTCATATGGATTAAATCAATAAACAATGGCAAGAGAACTCTAGAATTTGTATGAAAATAGACAGAGTTTTCTAGCCTAGAGCATATCAAATAACCAATTGCAAATGTAAGATAGCTATACATCTACAATTCAACAAAAGCATATGAGCAAAATGAAATATAAATCAAAGGCACAAGTAGAGATATACTATCAATAATCCAAACAATGCTCCAAAGGAATAACAATCATGAATGAACCCCAAAGTCTTTTTATTCATATGAAGAACACAAATACATAGAAGCAGAGCTTCCCCAAGCGCAATAGCTCATTGCAAAGGCTACAATATGAGAGCTCGTGGTTCCATTATATAGAAAGTTGGGAGCAAATCCCAATGAAGAACCAAATTCCAAGTGGTGAACCGTGAGAGGGAGGAGAACACAAAGAAAATTCGAATTTGAGAAGTGGAGCTCCAATGCCAAGTGTAAAAATCAGATTCTGGCAAGTAGACATCATTTTCTTCTTCTCTTATGTGCCAAATTCAAATTTTTTGATGGAATGACAAGTGTATATGGGTGGTAACCCATGTGGGGAAAATTTTCCACAAAAAGCTCCACTAAATATTCTCCCAAATCCTCCCAAAAGTGCATTAGCTTCACAAATTCGAATTTCCAAGTACGCAGCTCTCATTTAATGCCAGAAATTCTATTTTATTTGAGCACATGTCATTTCCTTTATTTTAGGAGTCCACATCACCTTGGGACTTCACTTTAAGTCCTCCATAATTTTCCACCTCATTTCCACCTCATTTAGCATATGTGGAGATTTATTTTTCTGTATTTATTTAATTTTTGGCTTAATTAATTCCCAGATTTCCCACTATACTTAGGAAAAGTGGGTTTTGAGCGTTCAAAACACATTTTTAACCCCTCAAAGTGTGTCATAGTGGAAATTTGAGGGTGAGAGGTGTAACTTTGATTACTCATACCCCATACAACTTCTCTAGGCAACACTTATTACAATTCAATTAAAATTTTTATTGCAATTTTTGACTTGCGGGAAATCTAAAAATTAAAAAATCACTAACTAGACCTAACCAAATTCCATGAAATTTTTTATGTGATCTAGTATGGTAATATACATTGACTCTAGACACTAGGACTCACCCAAGGCCTCACCATCAAGCTGTACTCCGGCTTTGGAGTGAAATTCGAGGAAAAAACTCAATTAATTATTAAGTCCTGATAGGGAGATGATAATTAACCGAGTGAAAAAACCTCCCAGAGTAATACTCACTTCTTGGCAAGGTCCCAAGCTACCTAGGCCTGTTACAAACTCAATACTAACACAAATTCATCATTACTAGCATTACTTATTACAATTCGTCGTAGGGCATGGAATCTGGGTACAAGAGAAAATGATAAAAAGTAGAAGTAGAGTTTAAAAACTCTGTTGAACTGATGATATATGATGGTACAAGTGTATCTGGGTACAAGAGAAAATGATAAAAAGTAGAAGTAGAGTTTAAAAACTCTGTTGAACCGATGATATCTGATGATATATGATGGTACAAGTGTCCTTTGGTTCATCTTTGGGCATGGAGTCTTCATATAATCATCAGGTGCCACTCCAGTGGTCAACAGAACGCAAGAGGGCGCACTAGGCAGCAGCCAAGCATGTTCTCATATATATACGAGGAACAATCGAGCATGGATTAAAGTACACCCGAGGAAATGACATCAGACTAAGTGGGTTCACTGATGCAGATTGGGCCGGAAGTTCAGTAGATTGGAAAATTACTACTGGGCACTGTTTTAACATTGGATCAGGAATGACCTCTTGGTGCAGTAGACAACAAAAGTCCATAGCACTGATCTCAGCTGAAGCAGAATATATGGTAGCCAACACAGCGTCATGTGTACCATATGGCTTAGAACTTTTCTTGTGAATATATTCAGAAGAAGGATGGAATCGACCAACATCTTATGTGATAATCAGAGTTGCATCAAGCTCTCTGAGAATCCGGTTTTTCATGATTGAGCGAAGCACATTGACATCAGGTGTCATTTTATCAGAGACTGTGTCCAGCGAGGTGCAGTATAGTTACAGTACGCTTCGACAGGAGAACATGTGGCATACATCCTCACTAAGGCTCTAGGAAGAGCAAAGTTTGTTTATTTCAGGGAGAAGTTGGGGATGATTGAGAATCTGTTTCAGTAGTAGAGACAGATAGTGCAGTAGTTAAGAGGGAGTTGCAATACAGATGCAACAATGACAATAGTGGTATCATGGGCAGCAGTACAGTGGCAGCAACAACGTAGTAGATGAAGGGCAACAGACCGAACATCAACATCACAAAGGACCGATGTTGTGGATCAAGGTGATGCTTCTTGTGGGAAGTATTACTAAAGCACATTCTTCGCTAAGAGGGAGTGTTGATTTTTGGGTAGCATCGGATGTGTTCTAGCTCCAAAATTTTGTGGAGGGGCTAAGATACATGAGATCTCCAAGACCCGGAAATCGTTTGGAGAAATTCCACCCGGAGTGCATTATATGAAAATAATTAATTATTTGTAATGATTCTTAAGTTAAAACTTAGGAAATTAAAATAATTAAATGGAATTAATATAAATATGGGTGAGAAGCTTCTAAGAGACGAGGATCAAGTGTGTTTTAATCTTAGCCATTGATTAGAGATTTGATCACGATTGTTGATATCTCAACAGGAAAAGTATAAATGAAGACTTGAGGGTCAATTGGAGACACACCAGACAAATACTCGGTAACCCGAGGAAAGTCGATACTCCAAAAGCAAGAGTTCGATTTCAGAGGGAGAGTTGCAAGGTGAAGGAAGAGGATGGTATCAACATCAGTTAGAGATAGACGAGGAGAGACGAAGAGCAGCAAAGGGACAACACAAAGAGGCAGTGTAGCAGAGGACGCAGTCCTCACATAGAAGAGGATGCAGAGGTGATGCAATGGAGGCTGGATGGTCTCTTGGGTGTCAGAATTTCTCCAGTGACTAGAGAAAAACTATCTCAGGTGTTTTCACAAAAGTTTCTCCATGCTTCTGCAAATCATTCCTTGTAAAGAGATTTTTGCTGAAGAATAATAAATAAACCCTCATCTGCTGCACCGGTTTTCCCGCATTGGGTTTTTCTGGGGACTGTAGTCCAAAAACAACTATGTTGATGTGTTTGATTCTTTTGCATGCATTTCACTGTTCTTTTCTCTATGAAATTATGTGATAATTGCAGTAGAAATTATTTTGTTGTTTATTGAAGGATTTTGTAAATAACTTATTGTGGAAAATAAGTACGAGAAATAAATTAGTTATTGCAGTAGAATTTCAAGTTAGAAATTTTCACATGAACAATCTCACCTTTGTTCATCTGCACTTCCTTGAGTTGGTATTTCAATGTAATAATCTCATTCAGATTGTTAATTTCATACATTCCGGCTATCTTGTCATACATATCTTTAGACTTATTTAAATTCCCAACATAAGCAATTAAGTGATCTTGTAACCCATCAGCTAAAATTTGCTTTGCTTTGGACTCACCTTTCTTGTATCTGTTCTTGATGACAGCGAAGGCATCTTCTGAAGGTTCGGGCATGTTTCCTTGAATGTATTCTAGCACATCGTTGTTGTTAGCAATGATCTCTAATTTGAATTTCCATGCAGCAAAGTTTGAAGCAAAACCCAATTTCTCATGCTCCTTGAAGGTAGAGGAAGACATCTCGACCTTGGGTTGTAGATCTGCTTCCTGATAGACTTGTAGATCTGATCTCCGATAAACTTGTAGATCTGCTCTCTAATAATGCGGGCTTCATTGCTTGTCTTCTCTTGGGATTATCCTTTACCTCAGCTTTGATACCATGTTAATTTTTCAATGTTGTTCTATGTTGTATCAGTTACTTGAGGCCAAATTAGATTTTCATTAATAGTGTATTCAGATCTATGCAATATAAATAACCATAAACTATAACTGAAGATAGAACAATGCATGCAACGACAAAGAAGACAATATCACAACCATGAGACACAGATTGGTCCAATAGCAAGGAAAACCCCCACTGTTGGGGAAACCCTTTCAAATCTTCTTCTTCTATTAATTGTCTTCAAAAAATTTCAGCAGAGAGTACAATGAGCCCAGTACATGTATACAATGGAAATAAACAAATCTGATCTATGGATCAACAAATCTACAATAGAAAAAAACGAATCCAATGTATCACCAATACCAAATGATCTTAGTTGCCCAGTTCTAGATCTGGATTCAAAACACTATTAATGACTGTTCTATTTTGACTGTGATTGCGTGACGGATGAGTGACGACGCTGCGCAAGCAACTGAATGTGAATCAAATTTGATCTGCCCAGTAATTCTCTGAGCTGCGACCTTAACACGCTCAACCCGTGGCTTTGGGGCTCTGAGCCGCTACCTCAGCGTTCAGTCCCTATGGCTTAGGGTCTAAACACCATAGAACCCTAGCCACGCCGTGAAGCCGACCAACCAACGACTTTAGCAACTGAGTTGCGGCCTCAAGAAGGCTAGCCCATGGCCTTCCCTCAGCAGAGTCGCTACCTCAACCTTTCCTGCCCGCGGCTTTGGCCCAATAGACCCAGATCTGAAATGTGTCTCTGTTTGTGATCCCAATTCACTGCGCGAGCCTCTCGTGACGTACCTGTGCAAGTGAGAAACAAAAAATATGACCAAAAACAAAAACAGCATGAAGAAGATCTCATGAGCGAATGTGTGCAAATGAAATTGGGGTCACTTCTATTTATAACTTTATGAGGGACCACTTGGGGCTTTGACCAAATCAACATGTGGTTAGGCCGACCCATAAAATAATAAAGTAATTCATAACTTAACTTCTGCTTAACCAATTGGGACAATGTATAGGTCAATTTTGATCCTCTCGAAAAGAGGAATCTAATTAACTTATTATCTTAATCATTTAAGCTGTCCAATGTGGAATTTGACCCTAGTTGCGAAAATTAACAAGAGGCAGAGTAGTTGCTTCAGCCATGCAGTTTGATTTGGGGGAAGGAAAAATCGTTCTCATTTCCGGAGGCCGGGAAGAAGTCTCATAGGGTCGGAGAGATGATTTTCTCAGCATCCAAAGGCAAAATGACTTCATCAGAGCCCAGTCCGAGGCAATTCGTCTAGCCAGCTATGCAGAGCAGCGTAGAGGCTGACGCAAAGCTCCAGGAGGCCGAGTTTTGGTAGGCAAGTTGTGCCAGAAATTTCTTGTGGGAGAAGGGTAATTCCCTTCAGTATTTTGCCCAGATTTTCTTGATGTTTGGATAGCCATTTGGGCATACATAGATGTACATAGATTTCACTATTGCATAATAAAATAAAACCCTCATCTGCTGCACCGGTTTTCTCGAGTTAGGTTTTTCCGAGGACTTTTGTCCAAAAATAATTGTGTAAACTTTATGTGTGTGTGCTAGCATTTCTTCCAGCATTTGTTCTTCCGCAGTTTTATTTGTGTAGTTGTAGTGTGATTTAGTCAGTATTTGCTGTAAAAAACAACAAATAAATTGTTAAATAAAATTAACAATTAGGAGAATAATTTCTTGTTGCTGCAATAGGATTTCGGTTTGTGGAATTTTCACATGGTATTAGAGCACAGATGACCAGCCGAAGAGCTCAATAGCGAAGACAAAAGGAGTTTCATTGTTCAATGTGAGCAATGTTGATTTTTGTAACATCGGGTAATGCTCTAAGCCCGAAATTTTGTGGAGAGGCTTAGAACCCAGAAACCGTTTGTGAAAATTCGACCGGTTAATGTTTTATTAAAATAATTAGTTATTTTAATGGGGACCTTAAGTCTAAACTTAGGAAAATTAAATAATTAAAAGGTATTAATAAAACAATGTGAGAATGATCTAGAAAACGAAGATGAAGTCATGTTATAATCCTAGTTTTTGATTAGAGATCTAATCTCGGTTGTTGATGTCTCAACAAGAAGACTATAAAGGAAGGCTTGAGAGTCATTTGGAAGACATGCCAAATTGATCTAGAGTACGAAATTTCAGGGTTTGGGTTTGCTGAGAAATTCGAGCTAGAGATCTGAGCAGTGAGGGGCAGAGATAGCATCCGGAGAGGAAGAGATTTTCTCAACTGGTGGAGCATCAATCAAAGGGTGGAAGAGGTGATCTAACCAAGCCAACGCTGAAGGAAGGAGGGCTAACACAGTGACTATGGAGGGCTCATGCAGAAGCAATGCAGAGGCATAGGAGGGTTTCCGAAATTTTGCTCGTAAATCAATTTCGGAGGTCGGGATTCGAAAAGTGACATGGGGAGGCTATTCCTCAGGGTCCACAGAGGAAAAACGACTTGGTTGGGGTTGAATGATGAGCTTGGAAGGGGGTGACACAGAGGCTTGAACTTCCAGCACCGTGACTGCGTAGTGCCTCCCCAGGGCAGGGTTTTTTTCATCCAGAACAACCGAGAACTCATTGATTGAGTGAGGTAAATCCTCACAAATTCTTTTGCCAGTATTTCTCTTTATAACTGAATTTCCCTAGGGGTATTCAGATATGTATTCAGACATTGCTACTGCTTAATAATAAAACCCTCAGATCTGCTACACTGGTTTTCCCGCGTTGGGTTTTTCCGGTGACTCTCTTGTCCAAAAATAACCATGTCATATGTGTGCTTGATTTCCTTGTTTTAGAATCATGAGTATTATAGTGTAGGCTGCTTCAGTGATTGCTTCAATATTTCATGTCTGATTCAGAAATAATTGTGTAAAGTAAATCACATAATAGAAGAAGGGATTCAGTTGGTTGCAGTAGGATTCCTTAGATTGTTCAAATCTAGGAATTTTCACATGGTATCAAAGGATTGGTGTGAAACAGGAAGAGTAGATCTAAATCTAAAGTGATGGTCGAATTGCTGCAGAAGCAGCAGATCGAATCCCCAGAGGGATTGCGTAGATCTAGCCAGGAGGGTTGAAGTCTTGAGGTTGTCTCTCTCTGAATGAGTCGACAAAGAGGTAGGACTTCCGGTTCGAGATTTTCCGAGGCAGAGGTCGCTGCTCAGAGCTTTCACGTAGAGCCAGAGGGATGCAATTTTTCTGCAGGTGGTTGGCGGGCAGAGAAGCTTCAGAAGAAAGAAAAAGCACATAGCAGAGAATTCTTCCTTAGTGAGTTCCTTGTCGAGGAATTCAAAATTTTTCCAAGATCTGAGCAGTACATCTGGGCAGCAGATCTACGAGCTCCACAAGGAGTGCGTAAGCCTACCTAGTGCTGCGCAGAGGAGGAAGAAGAGGGAGCAATTCGACAATTGACAATAGAGATGGCAGCCAGTGGGTTGCATGACACTGAGGGAATGTCTTCCTCAGAGAATTCTGAGCCAAGGAATTCGATTTCTCACTGCAAAGAAGCAGTAGCTGGGATCGAATCTATTTACTCCACCAGGAAGTGTGTAGAGCCAGTCAGCAGTTGCGCAAAGGTGAGAGGAGGCATTCAACATTTTGGCGAGATCATTTCCTTCTCCATTTTCGAGTTTCCATATATTTGCAGCTCTGTAGGGATGATCGTATGAGATTTCCAAAGAAGGTTCTGCGAGTTATCTAGAATGCAAATCTGGCCAGCAGATCGACTTCCAGTTGCCTGAGGAAGTGCGAGTTGTCTATTGCAAGTTGCAAAGTGAGGAAGGGTCCCAACCAGGGACTAGGTTGAAAGGGGCACCCGACCTAGGAGGAGTATAAGCTCTAGAGTACCATATTGGGCAGGATCCTTGAGGAGCCCACCTCATGGATCATTACCTTGCTACGGGAGCCCATAATCAGCAGTAGTGGGATGGAGGAGTTTCAGTGAGAGACGAGTGATGGAGATGACAGTGCAGTAGGTAGCAGCGCCTAGTTCTGGAACAATGCAGAGCAGAGCAGTAGCAGCGTAGTGCACAGGAGTGCAGCGCGGTGCACAGGCGTGCAACGAAGTTTAGAGCAGCAATAGCGTAGTGCATCAAAGGGACAACACAATAGTTATCAGTAGTCAGAGTCTTCAACACCGAGGTGCGTCCACTAAACACTTGTTCAGTTTTGGGTGAGTTCAGATGTTTCTCTCAGCAGCTGAATTGTAGTGCAGATGCAGAGTTAGCAGTGGCAGAGCTAGCAACATTGCAAATGCAACACTTGAGAGGGAGTTGTAGTACAGATGCAACAGTGGCAGTGGCAGTGTAATGGGAATCAGTACAGTGGCAACAACAACGTAGTGGTTGATGGACTTTAATAGCGATGAGGATGCTTCAAAGTCAAAGTAGTATGCAACAGGCATAATTGCTAGAGCACTTTCCTCGCGAAGAGGGACTGTTGATTTTTGTTTCATCAGAAAGTGCTCTAAGCCCCAAATTTTGTGTAGAGGCTTAGACACTGATATTCCAAAGAACCTAAAAAAGTTTGTGAAAATTCCACTTGCTTAATATTTTATTAAAATAATTAATTATTTTAATGGGGACCCTAAGTCTAAACTTAGGGAAATTAAATAATTAAAAGTTTGTAGAAATTTTGACCCAACACCAGTTATCAGTTTCTCCTTATTACTCCCATGTAGTTAAATGCCCATTCCCATAACCATACATTCAACAAGCTAGAAATAATAAATATTTTCTGAAAACACAAATTCTGGAAATTTCAAAGTGCTGGAAAATGCAGAAATAAAACTCAGAAATAATTTCAGCCCCACACAGAAAATGACACGTTGATTTTTGGTCAACATGACCCTGAAAAGACCCCCTACAACTCTTGGGGAAAACCAGTTTGAAAGCTCTTCTTTATTTCTGGAAAATGCTTTTACAGAGAAGTGAAACATACAGAAAAATTCTAGCAAACTCAATACAGACTTATCTCATTTTTTGTGCTTGCCTCCACCTCGAAAAATGTGCCAAATCCGCAAAAAAGTAATAACATAAATTTATTACAGCAGGAGATAACAACATTTAATGCTCTACATCCTCCTCAAAATCCGTGCCAGAAATTCCGTACTACTGTACGGAAATCACAACAGCCTCTTTTAGCCTAGAAACCATGCCAACTCAGCCTCAGAATGCGTGTTGCACACTGCTGCTTCCCATCGAAATCTGTGCCTCCTTGCTGTTGTATGGACCTCGAAAAACGTGCCCACTACTGCTTTACAGAAATTTGCCTCGAAAACTGTGCTGATTTATTAATGTACGGACTATTGCCTTGAAATGCGTGCAAACTCTCTCTGTTGTATGGATTTGCTGAATGCTCCTCTCCTTCACTTTCTCAAGCCCAGAAATTTCTCCAGCTCTCTTCTCCTTCTCTCAATCTGCTCATGAAAGACTGAATGATATTTTCTCTCCTTTTCCTCTAACCTAAACCTAAGTGACTTTTGGGGAATCCCTAAATCCAATGACTGAAATTTCTACAAGGGTATTAATAAAACATAGTTAGAATGATCTAGAAAACTAAGATCAAGTCATGTTATAATCTTAGCTGTTGATTAGAGATCTAATCTCGGCCGTCGATGTCTCAACGAGAAGACTATAAAGGAAGGCTTGAGGGTCATTTGGAAGACACACTGAATTGATCTAGAGTTTGAAATTTCTGGGACTGGGTTTGTTGAGAAATTCGAGCTAGAGATCTGAGTAGTGATGGGCAGAGATAGTACTCGGAGAGGAAGAGATTTTCTCAGCTGGTAAAGCATCAGTTAGAGAGTAGTAGAGGTGATCTAACTAAGCCAGCGCTGAAGGAAGGAGGGCTAATGCAGTGACTGCGTAGTGCTCACGCAGAAGCAACTTAGAGGCAGAGGAGGGTTTCCGGGATTTTTCTTATAGATCATTTTCGGAGGTCGGGATTTGGAAAGTGACACTGGGAGGGTGTTCCTTAGGGTCCACAAAGGAAAAACAACTTGGTTGGGGTTGAACGCTGTGCCTGGAAGGGGGTGCTGTAGAGGCTAGAAGTTCCAGTGCTGGGACTGCGTAGAGGCAGCGTAGTGCCTCCCCAGGGTAGGGTTTTCTTCATCCAGATCAATCGGGAACTCAGTGATTGAGTGAGGTAAATCCTCACAAATTCTTCTGCTAGTATTTCTCTCTGTAACTGAATAACTTAGGGGGTATTCAGAGATGTATTCACACATTACTACTGCTGAATAATAAAACCCTCAGATTTGTTGCACCGGTTTTCCCGCATTGGGTTTTTTTGGGGAATTTCTTATCGAAAAATAAGTGTCATATGTGTGATTGATTTCCTTGTTTCAGAATCATGAGTATTATAGTATATGCTACTTCAATGATTGCTTCAATATTTCATGTGTGATTAAGAAATAATTGTGTAAAGTAAATTACATAATAGAAGTGATTTAGTTGGTTGTAGTAGGATACCTTAGATTGTTCAGATCTAGGAATTTTCACATGGTATCAGAGGAATGATGTGAAACAAGAAGAGCAGATCTGAATTTGAAGTGATGGTCGAATTGCTGTAGAAGCAGCAGATCGAATCCCCAGACGGATTGCGCAGATCTAGCCAGGAGGGTTGAAGTCTTGAGGTTGTCTCTCTCTGAGTGAGTCGACAAGGAGGTAGGACTTTCGGTTCGAGAATTTGTTGAGGCAGAGAGAGTTGCTCAGAGCCTTCACGCAGAGCTAGAGGGATGCAGTTTCTCTCCAGGTGGTCGCTGGGCAGAGAAGCTTTAGAAGAAAGAAAACACACATAGCGGAGAATTCTTCCTCAGTGAGTTCCTTGTCGAGGAATTCAATATTTTTCCAAGATCTGAGTAGCACATCTGGGCAACAGATCTACGAACTCCACAAGGAGTGCGTAAGCCTACCTAGTGTTGCGCAGAGGGGGAAGAAGAGGGAGCAGTTCGACAATTGATAGCAGAGATGGCAGCCAGTGGGTTGCATGACATTGAGTGAATGTATTCCTCTGTGAATTCTTAGCCAAGGAATTCGATTTCTCATTGTAGAGAAGCAGTAGCCAGGAGCAGATCTACTTACTCCACCAGGGAGTGCGTAGAGTCAGTTAGCAGTTGCGCAGAGGAGAGAGGAGGCATTCGACATTTTGGCGAGATCATTTCCTTCTCCAGTTTTGAGTTTCCATATTTTTGCAGCTCTGCAGGGATGGTTGTACAAGATTGCCAGAGAAGGCTCTGCGAGTTATCTAGAATTCAGATCTGGGCAGCAGATCGACTTCCAGTTGTCAGAGGAAGTGCGAGTTGTCTATTGCAAGTGGCAAAGAGAGGAAGAGTCCCAACCAGGGACTAGGCTTGAAAGGGGCACCAGACCCAGGAGGAGGAGGATAAGCTCTAGAGTACCATATTGGGTAGGATCCTTGAGGAGCCCACCTCATGGATCATTACCTTGCTATGGGAGCCCATAATCAGCAGTAGCGGGATGGAGGAGTTTCAGTGAGAGCCAACGAGTGATGGAGATGACAGTGCAGTAGGTAGCACCGCCTAGTTCTGGAACAACACGGAGCAGAGCAGTAGTAGCGTAGTAGTAGCAGCACAGTGCACAGGAGTGCAGCGTAGTGCAGAGTAGCAGTAGCATAGTGCATCAAAGGGGCAACGCAGTAGTTATCAACAGTCCGAGTCTTCAGCACCGAGGTGCATCCACTGAACACTTGTTCAGTTTTGGGTGAGTTCAGTTGTTTCTCTCAGCAGCTGAGTTGCAGTGCAGATGCAAAGTTAGCAGTGGTAGAGCTAGCAGCATAACAGATGCAACACTTGAGAGGGAGTTGTAGTAATGATGCAACAGTGGCAGTGGCAATGTCATGGGAAGCAGTACAGTGGCAGCGACAATGCAATGGTTGATAGAATTTAACAGCGTTGAGGATGCTTCAGAGTCAAAGTAGTATGCAACAGGCATAATTGCTAGAGCACTTTCCTCGCGAAGAGGGAGTGTTGATTTTTGTAGCATCGGAAAGTGCTCCAAGCCCCAAATTTTGTGGAGAGGCTTAGACACCGGTATTCCAAAGAACCCCGAAAACATTTGTGAAAATTCCACTTGGTTAATGTTTTATTAAAATAATTAATTATTTTAATGGGGACCCTAAGTACAAACTTAGGGAAATTAAATAATTAAATGGTATTAATAAAACAGAGTGAGAATGATCTAGAAAACGAAGATCAAGTCATGTTATAATTTTAGTTGTTGATTAAAGATCTAATCTCAGTCGTTGATGTCTCAACAAGAAGACTATAAAGGAAGGCTTGAGGGTCATTTGGAAGACACTCCGAATTGATCTAGAGTTCGAAATTTCTGGGACTGGGTTTGCTGAGAAATTCGAGCTAGATATCTGAGCAGTGAGGGTGTAATATTCCTAATTAGCGACAGCTAATTGGAATATTCGATTTTGTATAGTTTTGCATTCTAAAGTTTGTAAATAAATAAAAAGTGAGTAAAGAGGGTCTAACTCACTTAAGTGAAATAAAACATCCTCTTAGTAGTGCAACGTTATGACTTAAGGGAAGCCAAGGGGGGCCAAACACCACGTAGAGGAGGGGACCCACGTACACTCTAGAAGCTTCTACGCAGATGAGGATGAGCATGTGGAGGAGAGAGAGGCTATGTTGGGGTTTTGGAGGAAAACCAACGTTATAAAAGATGGAGAAGCCTCCTCATTTGATTCATTCTAGAGTTGATGATTTTGAGCTAGACGTTTGTCTTCTTGAGCACGCTGGCTTTTAGCCTGTCTGTAGCACTGTTTAGTGCATTGAGTGTCTCCGGTCGGAGATCTCGCCCTTAGCCCCAGGGGACTTAGAGTGCCTGCTCGGGCAAGGTTAGTTTTCAATATTTTGTGAGTAGTTTTGTTGTTTGGGTTTGTTGCGGAGTTGGAGCTTATAGAGACTGCGCAGTCACTGGGAGAGAGGACGCAGTCCCTTTTGGAGGTGCTCTGGATCGAGGTTTCTGTAGGGGATTCAGCCGAGATTTTGAGCAGAGGGTCAGCCTCTGGCCACAGGAAGATTTTGGCGGAGTTTGAGGCGGTGTTTTAGCTATTTCCATTTAGCCTCTGCGCAGAGCCTTGGAGGCCAGCGTAATTCCCTAAGGAGGCATTTTTTCGTGATTTTCGGGGGTTGGCCATTTTTTATATGGTTTCTGGGTTTTGTCCGGGTTGGTGAGTAGAGGAGGTTTGCAGATTTTCAGCTCATTCCGGCAAGAGGATCAACCCCTAGTTTTCAGTTCATTCCAACAGTAGCAGCTACACGGTAGTTTTCCAGCAGCTAGAACGCAGTTCATAGAGCAGCCATTTCCTGTATTTTCTGAGAGAGTTTCTTCACTTGCCTTGAGCAAGATTAGGTGCCATCACCCTGATCACCTATTGTACTTCATTATATTTTTCAGATTAATAAAATGGCTCAGCGTTTCCTCTATATGTTTCAGTTTTCTGGATGAGTTGCCGTAATTTCTTTCTCTGTTATTATATGTATGCTGCACTGTTTTTTATCTATATTTCTGAGCATTCTAGTTCTATACCACTTGGTGTGTTTATCTTTCACTCTTAGATAGAGTCTGGAAAGGGCCAGGTAGCCTCTGGATCTCGTCCTCTTTCAGAGGCAAAATATCTGGTAAATGCCCTCCCAGTCCATCTCTTGTTGGAGTTTGTCGTTTTTTAGAGATATCATCAAAACAGGATATTACAGTGGTATCAGAGCATAGTTCTGGCTGAACTTGTGGTCTATGACACTGGAGAAGAGACCATATATTTGTTATAGAGGTAGGAAGTACAGAGACCATGAGCATAGGTTGGAGAACACCTACGGAGAGAGAGACTGTGTTCGGGTGGTGGACGTAGAGCAGGAGGAGCCCGTATTAGGTTCAGAGCAGAGAGGGCCGATGGCAGATGACACAGAGGCCAAATAGTTTGGGGGGGCACTCCTCAAATCGGTGCAGGATCTAGCTAGACATATTGAGGTGATGGGTCAGAGATTCACCGCTGTAGAGGCTAGACAGCGTGAGACCCCACGAGTTTTCCAGGTAGGAGAGGGATCAGGTACATCCCATCATTTGCTAGAGCATGGTGCTGCTTAGCGTGATACTCCTCAGCTGATGGCTTCACATGCACCTACCCGCTCTACCATGCCCACTTTCTTGGGAGCAGACATAGGGGCAGGAGCCCAGCAGGAGGCAGAGCCCGGACACATGGGTGAGTATTTTGCAGAGTATCAGGCCTATGGACAGGAGTTCAGGGATGCTCTCTCATTCCGAGATTTTGTTCAGCTCCAGCGGGACAGTAGACCCCGCGACCATCATAGAGGGCACCGACATTACCATGATGGAGATTCCCACCGTACATCTAGCCGATTCCATTTTGCTATGCTTGATGGCTCATTAAACAGTTCGGCAAAGTCTTGGGTGGAGAAGCTGGACATCTATTTCCAGCTTAACTAGATGTCGGAGACAGAGGCCATCAAGGTGGCGACATTACATTTGGATGGTGAGGCCCAGGACTGGTGGTTCCATGGGATGGTTATGCTTGGACACTCTACAGTGACGACATATGCCGAGTTTACCAGGAAGTTGATGGAGCGTTTTGACCGAAGGGATCTGGAATAGCATTTTGTTGAGCTGACGAGGCTCAAGCAGACAAGGAGCCCAGAGACATACATTGCAGATTTCTTGAGGGTTTCGGTGATGGTGCCAGATCTATCCGCGGCACAGATGATCTATATGTTTGTGGAGGGATTGGCAGAGCCACTTCGAGGTTTAGTCATATCTACTAGACCAGCTACACTCTAGGATGCTATCAGCAGGACCAGGGACTTACAGGATGCATTGCCCAGGATGTGGACACCAAGGTTACTTGGAAGCGGGAGCGGGAGCGGGAGCGAAGCGCGGAGCGCCATTTTTAAAAGTTTCCGGGTCCGGAGCGTTTTCGGGAGCGTTTATATATATATATATATATATATTTAATATTTTTTATATTTTTTATATTTTGATGCATATATGTCAACAAAAACATGTAGAATGATGAATTAGACATAAAAAACATAAAAACATAGATTGAATCATATAACATCAATCATCTAGAAGTTATAATCTTCATCAACCCGCCCACGAGTTGGAAGCAGACAACATATTGACTCTTGAGTCTCGCAAATCATCAATCTGAAGGTTTCAAGCTTGCAAAATTCAATATATAACATTTATCATCATTGATATATAACATTTATCATCATTGATTCATTGATTTCAAAATTAAATATACATTTATCATCATTGATATATAACATTTATCATCATTGATTCATTGATTTCAAAATTCAATATATAACATTTATCATCATTGATATTATATAACATTTATCATCATTGATTCATTGATCACCATATAACTTTCATGAAGCATCATATTCATAATTCATAACGACTTGTAAACAGTAAACTTATAAATGCCAACTTCAAAGTTTCACCTTTCAAATTCAAACTTCAAACTTAAATTGTCATTAAATATATGAAATCAGAAAGAGTCAAGTTTCAACTGTTCAACTGTCAACAACAAATAGAAAATAGTAAACAACAAATATATTTTATCTGGCTGGCCCCTTGCCACGCCCACGAGAAATGTCTAATTTTTGTGAGCCACGAGGAAATGTTGGTTTTCTAGTACTCTCAGGAGTACCATGACCACGACTAGAAGGTGGAGGCTGGATCTGCAAAGGAACAACAGTGTGATATCGAGGAGTGGCACTGGCACTGGCACTGGCACCCACACTGCTACCAGTAGATGGTGGGACTGGCCCTGTGTGTGGCGGTGCTGCTGATGCTTCATCATCATCCCTATAAAGTTATGTTTCCAATTCTTCCAGATGTAACGTGCCGTCCTCCAAATTATCATCCTCTGGGTTGTTGTCCCAGACTCTGTATGATTGATCCTCATTTGCCCGATCACAATAATGGCTCAACAACCTCAAGTTATAATGCACATAAACCAAGCTTTCAGCTCGGTTTTCATTCAGCCTGTTTCTTCTCACATTGTGTATAAAGTTGTAGGTGCTCCAACACCTCTCTGCAGAAGAAGTGTTCACAACTTGTGAGAGAACTTTTTTAACCAACTTTGGCAAAAGTCCCATGCCGCCATATGCTTCCCACCATGTGAGAGCATCGAATCTGTCCCTGTCTTCCATTGCATGGAATGAACCAAAGTTAGCAGTGCAACTGAAGTATTTGCCTAATTCAAGGCACAATCTAGCACACTCTTCCCTGTCAGGTACCAATTTGTCCAATGCCTTCATGTACCCTTCTTGTACCTCTGGATCTGTGTGAGGTTTCACCCTAACCCCACCTCCCGGTGCAGGTTGGCCCAACCAAGATGGAGAGTAATATTTTGGCGTAAGGATATATGCCAAAGCATGTAGTGGAACATTGAGTTTATTCCACCGTGCACACACACGGTCATGAATCATAGCATACAAGTTGGGATCATTATCCTTAACAATATCTTTTATTTGCCCCAACATGCTATCCATCTGCTCATAAACCTCTCCAATCACTGGTTTATCAGTGTCTGCAAAGCGAATCATGTTATAAATGGGCTTGGTAAAACTCACAATTTCCCTCATACGTGCCCAAAACTGAGGGTCAAGGGCGGTCTCCTCCACATGTTCGAAACCTTGCTTGTCAACTATTGTTGCCGCCCTGTCCTTTAATAGCTGCCAGTGTGGGCTTGATACCATTGCAGCCAATGACTCTCTTACCTTCAAAAGGCGCCTGAAGGTGAGGTAATAACTAGCAAATCTAGTTTTTCCTATTTTCAACAACTCCAATTTGGAGTGAGTACGGAAAAACCCATGGGTATTGCTATGATTTGTAATAAATTTGATCATTTTCTTACCTCTCTTGTACAAATCACCAAGCCATTTGAATTGAGGTTGTTTGTTTTTGATGATATCATGCATCAAAAGGTTCATTGTGTGAACCAAACACCCAGACCAAAAAATGTTGGGGTATTTATCCTCAACAATTGCTCCTGCCGCCTTACAGTTAGCAGCATTATCAGTGATGACCTGTATGACATTGTATGGCCCAGTCTTTTCAATTATATCAAGTAATGGTTCTGCAATGTTAATGCCGGTTTTGAATTTATTTGAATAATCATATGCTGCCAGGAAGATTGCACCACTAACCGACACAGCCAAAACATTTATCAATGGTTTTCCTTTTACATTGGTCCATCTATCAGAGACAATGGACGGCCCATGCTCATTCCACGAACTTGTCATTCTAGCCAAAGAATTGTTTATTTTAGCTCTTTCATGATCAAGACCCACGGTTCTGGCCTTGTCATACCCAGGGCTTTTGTATCCTTTAGGGGCATCATTAATGGCAGAAACCATTTCATGCCAATAAGGTGAGCGAAGAACATTGAATGGCACCCCACATGCATATAGAAATCGGTAAACTTTTGAATCCACATCATTCCTACACCCTTCGTCTAGGAAATCGGATATGGTTCTACGCCTTAATCCAATGCCACTGCCTCCAAAACCACTGGCATTGGTGGAAGTTGAACTTGTTTGTCCATGATGTGTTGGGCCTGAATCAACGAAACCCCTAGATCTTTTAAATGATCTATGTAGGGCAACCCCCTCTTCCTTCCTATATATCTCTCTCTGTGGTGTTGGCACATAAGTACAAACTTTGATTCCAAGATTTTTAGTTCCATCTCCTGGCATTATCCCACAAAGGTGCCTTCTCAGACGGGTGTATGAACCATGGTATTGTTTATTGCAATGGGGGCAAACAAATTTAGTGTTTCCACCACCTTTCCCTCCTTCTTGTTTCTGAACATATTTCCACAAAGGATATTGGTCTTGTTTAGTTGGGGATTCTATGTTCTCAGGGTCTCCACTCCCCACTTCCTCCTCAGCATAATCCTCCTCTTCAGGATTTTCTTCAGATCCACCATAACCCTCCTCTTCTCTGATTTGCCTCTTTCTTCTAGCACTCTCCAACACCATTATCACAAAGAAAGGAACCAAAATGAGGAAAATTCCTAGCCATATAGCCATGATGGAAACAAGTTTCAAGTTTCTAGCCTGCAAAACAAATGGAAAAATGCCAAATGGGAATAGGAAATGCAACATAGGAAAAAAACAATTCATTTTTAAAGTTTTAAATCCAATAAAATGCAACATTCAAGAAAAATTCAAGTTTTCATTTTCAAACAATTTAACAATCTACAAATTCATCCTAGAAAATACAAAATTGGATTAGAAGGCCTACCTCTTTCTTGCAATCCTCCTGTCAGCCTTGCTCCTTGATCTCCTGTCAGCTTTGCTCTTTTCTCTCCTGTCAACCTTGCGCTCTCCTTCTTGCTCTCTCTCAACTCAACAAACAATAACAAACAATGAAATGAAAATGAAACCCCCCCCTTTTAAAAAAATCGATTTTTTTCATAAAAAAATTTCCGCGCGGCGGGAAACGTTTTTTTTTGCCGGGGAGCGTTCGGGAGCGAACGCTCCCCGAACGCTTCCCGCGTTTAAAAAATGCTCCCGAAGCGTTTTTTAAACGTCGGAAGCGCTCAGGGAGCGTTCGCTCCCGAGCGCTTCCTGAAACGCTCCCGCAAAAACAGGGAGCGTTTTTACAGGGTCGGAAACACGCTCTCGAAAACGCTCTCGTCAGGAAGCGTTTTCGGGAGCGCGTTTCCGAGCGTTTCTGAAACGCTCCCCCACGGAGCGAGTTTCGGAAGCGCGAGCGAAGGGGGTTTGAAGCTTCCCCGCAACCCTGGTGGACACCTTACCCCCAGAGACAGGGCTTCCAGCCCAAGGGGAAGGATGTGAGGATTCCTCCTCCAAAGGGGAATCCGGGACAGGCACAGATAGATGATGATGCCAGGAGGGAGTTGAGGAAGAAGCGGCTGTGCTTCACTTGTCAGGAGCCGTGGGCACCAAGGCATAGGTGTGCTGCTGGCAAAGCACACTTCATTGAGGTCTTCTCCGATGATAGCGAGGAAGAGGATGAGGAGGCAAGAGATAGTCAGACGACCCAGGATCAGTTGCCACCTCCACCTCCAGGGACAGGAGGTGCAACTTTTGCACCCACAGGAGGGACCCTTGCAGCCTTGCGAGGAGTTCTTAAGTATTTTACGCTGCGCGTACGAGGGATAGTATCATAGTACATGGTCAACGAGTATCAGTCTTGGTTGACAGTGGGGTGACCCACAACTTCATTGATGCACAGATGGTCGAGAGGAGGGGTATACCGACCGAGAGCTTTGATGGATTTTTCAGTCTTGGTCCCAGGAGCCCAGACGATGCAGTGTGCCCGGTATGATCCAGAGTTGGCAGTGATGATGGGTACCTACACCATGACCGATCACTTTTTCGTGGTCAACATATCAGATACCAATGTGGTGTTGGGTGTTTAGTGGTTGATTACTTTGGGAAAGGTCACCACGGATTGGGAGGCCTTAGAGATGGAGTGGGATGACAAGAAGACCAGAAAGCATGAGAAGATCTGCAAGATGCATACTTACCCACCTCAGACAGTTTCGGCGCACCGGATGGAGGCAGACTTCCGGAAATGAGACATAGAGTGGGCGGTTGAGTTGCGGGCTTCAGAGGCAGAGACCACTGGTCGGGCAGTTCATCCAGATATACAGGCCATCCTTGACAGGCATGAGGTAGTGTTTGGGGATATACCACCAAGTCGGCCACCAGATCGAGGGTTTGAGCACACCATTGAGCTTGAGCAGGGTATTTAGGTGGTGATCACTACCCCCTATAGGCATCCCAAAGCCTATCGGGATGAGATTGAGCGGGCCATCTAGGAGTTGCTGGCTCTTGGGCACATCAGACCGAGCACGAGTCCGTTTGCTTCTTCCATAGTGTTGGTGAAGAAGAAGGACGACACGTTGAGAATGTGCATTGACTACAGGGCCCTGAACAAGAAGACTCTGAAGAACAGGTACGCCCATACCCAGGATCGATGAGTTGATGAATGAGCTGAGAGGAGCCAAGTTCTTCTCGAAGATTGATTTGAGATCAGGGTACCATCAGATTCGCGTGAGGGAACAGGACATTCCCAAGACCACCTTTAGGTGTCATTATGGGCACTTTGAGTTTTTGGTTATGCCTTTTGGGCTGACCAATGCACCGGCTACTTTTCAGTCTTGCATGAACCATATCTTCCGTAATCATCTGAGGACGTTTGTATTGGTTTTCTTCGATGACATACTCATATACAGCAGGATTTGGGAGGAGCATCTCTAGCATATAGAGGTAGTGCTACGCATCTTGGAAGAGCAACAATTCTATGCTAAGCTCTCCAAGTGTGAGTTTGGGATGACGGAGATGTTGTATTTGGGTCATATTATTGGAGTGGACGGAGTGAGAGTCCATGAGGAGAAGATTAGAGCCATCAGAGATTGGCCGGAGCTGAGGAACGTGACGGAACTTCGAGGGTTCATTGGGATATGTACCTATTATAGGAAGTTCGTCAGAGGTTTCTCACAGCTTGCTGCACCCCTTACAGATTTGACGAAGAAGGGGGCATTCAATTGGTCAGATACAGCGCAGCGAGCCTTTGATATGCTCAAGAAGGTGATGAGTAGCTGCCCCGTGCTTGCATTGCCGGATTTTACGCAGCTGTTTGTCTTGGAGTGTGATGCGTCGGGAGAGGAGATCGACGCAGTTTTGATGCAGGGAGGACACCCTATAGCCTTTGAGAGTCGGAAGCTCCTTCCGCATGAGAGGTTGTATTCTATATACGACAAGGAGATGTTGGCCATCATGCATGCCTTGGCCAAATTCCAGCAGTATTTGGTAGGGAACAAGTTTAGGGTGAGGACTGACCACAACAGCCTCAGGTTCTTTTTGGAGCAGAAGCAGCTACAGGAGAGGCAGCAGGAGTGGATCAGTAAGATCCAAGCATATGAATTTGACATTAAGTATGTCAAGGGTAAGAATAACGTGGTAGCAGATGACCTTTCACGTAGACCGGCCACGTTATCTCTTATGAACCTGGATACAGATTGGAGGGCTCGACTTTTAGTGGAGTACTCCAAGGACAAATTTGCATGTGAGGTGCTGGATGGACAAGTGGCGGATGACAGTTACAAGGTGGTTGATGAGATCATCTATTACAGGGATAGGATCTTCTTGACTGAGGGATCTCAGCTTAAGAAGAAGATACTCCAGGCATCACACGATTCTCCATTGGTAGGCCATCGGGGGTTTACCAAAACCTATAGGGCCATTAGAGAGAGGTTCTCATGGAAGGGCCTCAAGGAGGACGTACTCCAGCACATCAGGGAGTGCGATGTTTGTCAGAGGAACAAGGGGAAGATGAGCCATCCCGCTGGTTGTTGCACCCTCTTCCCATTCCGGAAGGGAAATGGGAGAGCATATCGATGGATTTCATCACAGGGTTGCGCATGGTGCAGGGCAAGGATTGTATCTTTGTCGTTGTCGATCGACTGACAAAGTATGCGCACTTTTTCGCCATATCCGCGCATTACACAGCAGCACAGTTGGCCGAGCTGTTCTTCAGAGAGGTTTTCATGCTGCATGGTCTTCCTAAGACCATCATCAGTGACAGGGACAGTCGTTTCATGGGCGGATTTTGGCAGGAGCTTTTTCGACTAGTGGGGACGGAGTTGACACTGAGTACCAGTTACCACCCACACATGGATGGACAGACGGAGATAGTTAACAAGTGGCTAGAGGGCTACTTGCGTAACTATGTCAGTGGGCAGCAACGAGCATGGTTGAGATGGTTGCATTTGGGGGAGTATTGTTACAACTCGACACATCACATGTCTATTGGTATGTCACCATTTTATGCGTTGTATGGGTACCATCCTTTATCTTTTGCTGATGTGATGTTCGGTGCTAGTAAGGCTCCTAGAGCCAAGATTTAGATCCAAGAGAGTCAGGACATCCTTCGAGCTCTGAAGGACAATATGGCTACAACACAGAACCAGTAGAAGCTGTATGCCGACAGAGGACGGGTGGAGAGACAGTTTGAGGTAGTGGACTTGGTCTATCTACGATTACAGGCGTACCGACAGTCATCGCTGAAGCAGAAGGGAGCTGAGAAGCTCAAGCCTCGCTTTTACGGGCCATACAGGGTGATATGCAGGATTGGGCAGGTTGCATATGAGTTGGAGCTGCCCCAAGGTAGTAAGATCCACAACATTTTCCATGTATCATGCCTGAAGAAGGCGCTGGGGCAACAGGTGACAGTGATAGAGGAGCTACCACCTACAGATGATGAGGGGCACTTGGTGTTGCAGCCAGAGGCCATTATTGATACCAGGGAGAGGCGGTTACGGAGCAGGACGATCCGGGAATTCTTGGTAAGGTGGAAGAATTTCCCGAATGAGGATGCCACTTGGGAGAGCGAGAAGATTTTGCAGCATCCATCACTTCAGTTGCTTGAGGACAAGCAACATTTTGCCGGGGGAGACTGTAATATTCCTAATTAACGACAACTAATTGGAATATTCGATTTTGTATAGTTTTGCCATCTAAAGTTTGTAAATAAATAAAAAGTGAGTAAAGAGGGTCTAACTCACTTAAGTGAAATAAAACATCCTCCTAGTAGCGCAACGTTATGACTTAAGGGGAGCCAAGGGGGGCCAAACACCACGTAGAGGAGGGGACCAACGTACACTCTAGAAGCTTCTGCGCAAATGAGGATGAGCACGTGGAGGAGAGAGAGGTTACGTTGGGGTTTTGGAGGGAAACCAACGTTATAAAATATGGAGAAGCCTCCTCATTTGATTCATTCTGGAGTTGATGATTTTGAGCTAGACGTTTGTCTTCTTGAGCCATGCTGGCTGTTTAGCCTGTGTGCAACACTGTTTAGTGCATTAAGTGTCTCCGGTCGGAGATCTCGCCCTTAGCCCCGGGGGACTTCGAGTGCCTGCTCGGGCAAAGTTAGTTTTCAGTATTTTGTGAGTAGTTTTGTTGTTTGGGTTTGTTGCGGAGCTGGAGCTTATAGAGACTGCGCAGTCACTGGGAGAGAGGACGCAGTCCCTTTTGGAGGTGCTTCGGATCGAGGTTTCTGTAGGGGATTCAGCCGAGATTTTGAGCAGAGGGTCAGCCTTTGCCCACAGGAGGATTTTGGCAGAGTTTGAGGCGGTGTTTCAGCTATTTCCATTTAACCTCTGCGCAAAGCCTTGGAGGCCAGCGTAATTCCCTAAGGAGGCATTTTTTGGTGATTTTCAGGGTTTAGCCATTTTTGATATGGTTTCTGGGTTTTTTCCGAGTTGGTGAGTAGAGGAGGTTTGTAGATTTTTAGCTCATTCTAGCAAGGGGATCAACCCCTAGTCTTCAGTTCATTCTAGCAGTAGTAGCTACATGGCAGTTTTCCAGTAGCTGGGACGCAGTTCATAGAGCAACCATTTCCTGTATTTTCTGAGAGAGTTTCTTCACTTGCCTTGAGCAAGATTAGGTGCCATCACCCTGATCACCTATTGTACTTCATTATATTTCTCAGATTAATAAAATGGCTCAGCATTTTCTCTATATGTTTTCTGGATGAGTTGCCGTAATTTCTCTCTGTTATTATATGTCTGCTGCACTGTTATTTATCTATATTTCTGAGCATTCTAGTTCTATACCACTTGCTGTGTTTATCTTTCACTCTTAGACAGAGTCTGGAAAGGGCCAGGTAGCCTCCGGATCTTGTCCTCTTTCAGAGGCAGAATATCCGGTAAATGCCCTCCCAGTCCATCTCTGGTTGGAGTTTGCCGTGTTTTAGAGATATCACCGAAATGGGATATTACAGAGGGGCAAAGATAGTATCCGGAGAGGAAAAGATTTTCTCAGCCAGTGTAGCATCAGTCAAAGAGTAGCAGAGGTGAACTAACTAAGCCAGCGCTAAAGGAAGGAGGGCTAATGCAGTGACTACGTAGGGCTCACGCAAAAGCAACGTAGAGGCAGAGGAGGGTTTCCTGGATTTTTCTTGTAGTTCATTTTCAGAGGCCGGGATTTGGAAAGTGACACCAGGAGGTTATTCCTCAGGGTCCACAGAGGCAAAATGACTTGGTTGGCGCTGAATGCTGAGCCTGGAAGGAGGTGACGTAGAGACTGGAAATTCCAGCGCTGGGACTGCACAAAGGCAATGCAGTGCCTCCTCAGGGTAGGGTTTTCTTCATCTGGATTAGTCGGGAACTCGGTGATTAAGTGAGGTAAATCCTCACAAATTGTTCTGCTCGTATTTCTCTCGTAACTAAATAACCCAGGGGGTATTCATAGATGTATTCAGACATTACTATTGCTTAATAATAAAACTCTCAAATTTGCTGCACCGGTTTTCTCGCGTTGGGTTTTTTCGGGGAATTTCTTATCCAAAAATAAGTGTCATATGTGTGATTTATTTCCTTGTTCAGTTTCCTTGTTTCAGAATCATGAGTATTATAGTGTAGGTTGCTTCAGTGATTGCTTAAGTATTTCATGTGTTGTTCAGAAATAATTGTGTAGAGTAAATTACATAATAGAAGAAGTGATTTAGTTGGTTGCAGTATCCTTACATTGTTCAAATCTAGGAATTTTCACATGTAGCAGATTGAAACACCAAGAGGCAATGCAGTCACTTTGCTAAGAGGCCGAGTCACTTGAGGAGAATCATTTTTTTTAGAGAGCGACAGAAAAATTCGATCTCTGCAGATTGAGTAGCTCCAGAGGCAGAGGGAGAAACCTAGTATTTTCGCAGAGTAGATCTATAGTTGGACGCAATAGTTTTGTAGCAGTTTGCTAGAGCAAAGCTAGCGTCGGAAGGAAGGAAGAAGAGCACACACTGAGGGAAAAATTTCCTCAGGGAACTTCTAGTCACAAGAAGTTTGATTTCCCTTACAGAGCAACAATCGTTGTGAGCAGAGTCTCTCACTCCAGAAGGGAGTGGCAATAGCTGAGCAAAAGGGAAGAGGAGATTTTCGACATTTGTTGAGATGGTCACTACTGGGCTTCGTGATTAGGACAAGTTGGAAAGGGCTTCCAACTATGTCATTTGGAGGGCAAAGATGTCCTTCCTTCTAGACGAGTTTTCCTGAAAACATATATTGATGCAGTGGTAGCGATTCCCATAGGATGTAGATCAGTTAAAGGAGTACAAAATGGAGATGGCATGGGCGAAGCGGTTGATCCTAGATGGAGTCCGGGATCATGTTGTTTCACATATAGCTGGCAAGGATACTGCCAAGCAGATGTGGGATGTTCTCGCCACGTTGTATGAGGATACTTCTGAGTAGAGGAAGATGTACCTCGAGGAGAAGATGAGATGTATCTGGATGCAAAAAGGGGAAGGCATAGACTCCTTCCTCACCAGGATTTAGGAGGTTTGGGATCAGTTGTCGGTTGTTGGGGCAACGCCTCAAGCTTCAAAGCTAGTGCGTTTGGTGCTCAATAATGTCTCAGAGGAGTGGCAAGTCTTTGTTTAAAGTATATTGGGTAGAGACAGGCTAGCAGGATGGGACATGATATGGGATGACTTGCAGCAACAAGAGATGAGGTGAGCTCTTTTGAAGAGCTCCATCAGTGGCAAAAGCAGCGGATCGAAGTAGGTGAAGGAAGAAGAGAATGTGGCCCTTGCATCTAAGGGTCCTAGTCAAGGATGGGGAACAGAGGAAGAAGAACCTGTCAAAGGTCAAATGCTTCAGGTGTGGTGAGCTAGGCCACTACAATACCTAGTGTCCTCTCAGGAAGAATGAAAAGGAGGAGAATCAGGACCAACAAGCAGCTTCTACAGAGATCGATAGGCTTTCCTCCAGGCTAGAGGAAGACTTCGGAATGTTCACCAACATACCTCTAGGAGTGAGATGGGGTGACTTGGTTTTGAAGCGCCAGAGCGCTACAAACGGGCATGATCCTTGAGGAGTCCACCTCTTGGATCAGTACTTGGATACGGGGGCCCATAATATTCAGTAGCAAGATGGACCAGTGGTAGTTGGTGCACTCAGATGCTAGAGTGACAATTGCAGAGACTAGTAGTAGTCAAATGTTGGGGAGCGCAGTGCAGAGTTGGCAGCAGTGTAGAGTCAACAACAACGTAGAGTCTTCAGTAGACAGTGCAGAGGCTAGTAGCAGTTAGAACTCGGGTGACAAATGCATCATACTGAACATAGTTGGTTCAGTATTTCAGATGCTTCTCAGTTGCAGTGTTGGCAGAAATTCAATAGGGTCAACAGCAGCACAAATGTAGCTCATATCAGAGTTGTGCAGTGGTTTGTGGGCAACAGTAGCCAAACATCAATAGCGTGACAGGAGATGCTGCGGAGACAGGGCGCTGTGACAGTAGGTGCAACACTAGAACACATTCCTCGCTAAGAGGGACTGTTAGTTTTTGTAGCATAGGATGTGTTCTAGCCACGAAATTTTGTGGAGAGGCTAGAAACCCATAAATCATTTCAGGAAATTTTTCTAAGAAGTGACTTAATTAGATTATTAGCCAGTTTTTAAATATTTCCTAAGTCTAAACTTAGGGAATATCGTTAATTAATCATAATTAATTAAGTCAAGGTGAGAATCATCTCAAAACTCACATGGATTGACTCCAAGATGATCCTAGCGATTGATTAAGTTTTAATCTTGGTTGTTGAAGTCTCAACAAAAGATGATAAGAGGAGGTCAATGTGGTGATGGAGAAGACACTTGGAGAGTTCAATTTTATTGGCATATCGATTTCCAGAGTAGCAGCAGTCAATTGCTGGAGAGTGTTAGTGAGATCGAAGTAGTGTGAGGGGCAAGGACAATGAGGAAAGATTTTCTAGATTCGGAGAGGCAGCAACAAGAGGGCCAAGTTATCCCAGAGAGGCAGCGCTGAGGGACAACGTAGTTGCTTCATCCAGGCAGTTCGATTTGGAGGAAGGAAAAATCGTTTTCAGTTACAGAGCCCAAGAAGAAGTCTCAGAGGATCAGAGAGATGATTTTCTAAGCATCCAAAGGCAGAACAACTTCCTCAGAGCCTAGTCCGAGGCAAGCCGTCCAGCCAGTTACGTAGAGCAACGCAGAGGCTGACGCAGAGTTCCAGGAGGCCGAGTTTTGGTAGGCAAGCCGTGCCAGAAATTTCTTGTGGGAGAAGGGTAATTCCCTTTACTATTTTGCCCATATTTTCTTGTTGTTTAGATAGCCAGTCGAACATCCATAGATGTACTCATATTTCACTGCTGCATAATAAAATAAAACCCTCATCTGCTGCATCGGTCTTCCCGAGTCGGTTTTTTCCGCGGACTTTTGTCCAAAAATAATTGGGTCAAATTTATGTGTGTGCTAGCATTTCTTCCAGCGTTTGTTCTTCCACAATTTTATTTGTGTAGATTGCAGTGTGATTTGTTTAGTATTTGTCGTAGAAAAAAACAAATAAATTGTTAAATAAAATTAAGAAGTAGGAGAATAATTTCCAGTTGCTGCAATAGGATTCCGGTTTTGGAATTTTCACACTAGCCCTATGCAAGCCATGCGTCACCTCTACGTAGTCCCTTGAATACTACAACCTGGAAATTCTGCATATGAAGCCATCCTGCCTGCTACTGACTAGCAAATTGTCTCTTCGACACTCTGGAAATATCTTCCGGCCTCTGGAACTGATAACCAACTTCACCCCAGCAAAATCGAACTGCCTTCTGAAGCTTCTACGCTACCTCTGCACAACCTCCTAGCGAAATTTCAAACTCTCTGCAATGTACTCATCGAATCTAGAAAAACCTTCCTCTGAATTCCCTGTCCCTGCCCCTCCCTGTCTTTGCTTCCTTTTCTAGCTCGAACTCTTCCGGCAACTGTTGTTGCTCTCTAGAAAATCGAACTCTGCAAGGAAATCGATCTCTAGTGTGTGTTCTCCATCTACCCATCGACTTCTTATAATCTTCTATTGGACCTCCAACGACCAAGATTAAAACTTAATCAAGGGCTAAGATCATATTGGAGTCGATCCGTGTGAGTCTCTAAATGATTCACACCTTATCTCAATTAATTCTGATTAATTAACCACTTTCCCTAAGTTTAGACTTCGGAAATATTTAAAAATAAGCTAATAATCTAATTGAGACACTTCTAGGTGGAATTTCCAGAAACGATTTCTGGGTGATGGAGAACTCGTGTTTTAACCTCTCCACAAAGTTTCGAGACTAATGTTAGTTTTTGTGGGATCATATGTGTTCTTGCCATTGAATTTGGTGGAGATGCTAGAATACATGAGATCTCCAAAACTTAGAAATCATTTCTCGAAATTCCACCTAGAGATGGCTTAATTAAATGATTATTCATTTTTAAAATATTTCCTAAGTCTAAACTTAGGGAATATGGCTAATTAATCCGAATTAATTAAGTCAAGGTGAGAATTATCTAGAAACTCACATGGATCGATCTAGAAATTATTTGAGCCATCGATTAAGATTTAATCTTGGTCGTTGGACTTCCAACAGGAAAACATAGGAAGGGATCGATGTGGTGATAGAGAATGCACTAGAGTCACTTGGAGAATTTGATTTTCCAAAGTAGCAGCAGTTAGTTGCCAAAGAATTCGAGCTTCAGTGAGGCAACAAAGATAGAGAGGGGCAAAGACAGTGATCTGGAGGAAGTTTTCTAGATCCAAAGAGGCAGAAGCAAGAGGGCCAAGTTATTCTCAGTGAGGTAGCACAAAGGATATCACAGTTGCTTCAGAGAAGCAGTTCGATTTAGTTGGAGAGAAATTCGTTCTCAGTTCCAGAGGTTGGGCAGAGGGTCCAGAGTGTTGGAGAGGCAATATCCTCAATAGAGATAGGCAGAAGGACTTCATCAAAGGTAGTGCAGGGGCTTGATGTCATAGGGTCTGTGCAGAGCAGCGCAGAGGCTGATGCAGAGGGTCCAGGAGAGTAAGTTTTCTGAAGAAATTGTGCCAAGATTTCTTGTGGAAGAAGGGAATTTTGTTTAAAATAATTTTGCTCAAATTTTCTTGCTTTTTGGATTGCCAGTTGAGCATTCATAGATTGTACTCAAATTTTTACTGCTGCATAATAATAAAATCCCTCACTGCTGCATCGATTTTCCCAAGTTGGGTTTTTCTGAGGACATTTGTCCAAAAATAACGCTGTCATCTATGTCAATGTGCTAGTATTTTCTCAGATTCCAATGCTATTTTCATTCCACAGTTTATTTGTGAAAATCATAGTGTAAATTATTTGGTGTTTGTTGTAGCAGACTGCAAATAAATTGTTAAATTAATTAACAATTAGGAAAATAATTTCCAGTTACTGTTTTAGATGAAATTTTCACATGGTATCAGAGCATGAGTGATTAACAGGGAAGCTTAGAGGCATAGAGGAAAATTTCGCTGCTTAGAGGGAGCAGGAGGCCGAAATTTTCAGAGGCAGCACAATTCATTGACAGGCAAGCTGAGATTTTGGTGCAACAATTCAATTTTCAGTGGCAGGGTAACAGAAAAATTGAGTTGCCCAGTTTAGTGATTTTGACAGTCAGAGGGAGCAGTTTCATCTTAGATTTTCGCTGAGAAGAATCCTTGGTTGGACGTAGAGGGTTTTGCAACAACAGAGCCAACGTTGGGTGGAAGATTTCTTTCAGAGGGTTTCTAGTCAAGAAATCGGATTTTCCCTGTTGCAGATTGGTTGTAGCAGCTAGCAGAACAACACATTCCAGGAGAGAGTGCGAGTGGCAGAGCAACAACCAAGTAGACGAAGAGGGAGTTTCTAGACCAGATCAGAGATGGTCACATCTAGGCTCAGGGACCAAGACAAATTGGAGGGTGCCTCCAACTATGTCATTTGGAAGGAAAGGATGCTATTCCTTCTGGAAGAATATGGTCTGAAGCCTTATGCAGAGAGTGTGGTAGCAGTACCCCAGGATGTCGATCAACAGAAGGAGTAAAAAAAGGAAATGGCGAAGGCCAAGAGAATGATTTTGGATGGAGTCCAAGACCATCTCCTCTCACATGTGGCAGATAAAGCAACAACCAAGGAGATGTGGGATGCCTTGTCTGAGCTATTTCAGAGTTCTTCCGAGTAACGAAATATGTACCTCCAGGAGAAGATGAGGAGTATGAGGATGCAGAACGGCGAGAGCATAGATGCCTTTCTCATTCGGATTCAGGAAGTCCAAGATTAGCTGGCAGTTGTTGGGTCAACACCTCAGTGCACAAAGCATGTACAATTGGCACTAAACAATGTCTCAGACGACTGGCATGTATTTGTCTAGAATATCTTGGGTAGAGATACCTTACAAAGGTCAGATAGGATGTGGTTTGATCTGCAGCAAGAAGAGTTGATGAGGGATCTGTTAAAGAGCACCATTAGTGTTAGTAACAACAAGTGCGCGAAGAATGAGGAGAATGTGGCTCTCGCATCCAAGGGTCCTAGCCACGCACATGGGGAGAAGAAGAAGGACCTATCTAAGGTCAAGTGCTTAAGGTGTGGCGAGTTTGGCCACTACAGTACACAATGTCCTCTTAGAAAGTAGGACAAGCAGGAGAATCAGGACCAGGCAGCAGCACATGATGAGATAGATAGGTTGTCCTCCAAGTTGGAGGAAGACTTCGTGATGATTTCCCACATACCTCTAGGAGTGAGGTGGGGTGACTTGGAGTTGTAGCCCTAAAGAGCAACAGAGTGTGAAATTTTTATCTATTGCAACAAATGGAAATTATTCTTCTAACTGAAAAATTAATTATGCAGTTTATTTGCTACGAAAAACAACGAATAAAATCACAACTGCAATTTTCACCATAAAAATACTCCAGAAAATAAAATATTGAGATTCTAGCACACAAGAATTTTGACACAGTTAATTTTGGACAATTGTCCCCAGAAAAACCCAATGTGGGAAAACCGATGCAGTAGATGAGGGTTTTATTATTATTCTTGAGCAACAATTATGAGTACAATAATTTAGATGCCCAACTGGAAATCTAATCTGAGGAAAATACTGGAAAAATTAATGTGAGAAATTTATCTCACCCCATAGCTAATTTATGCCACCGAAATGACCTCCCTAGCCTCTACGTTGAGCCTCCTGAGTCACTTTTTGCGTAGAGCTTACGCTAGCCCTATGAGAATTTCAGCCTTCCTTCCTTTGCCTTTTCCAAGGACTGGAAACCTTCTTCCCGAAATGTTGTTGCCCTCCTCTTCCACCTGCTACTCACCCTCTATCTCCATCTTCTCTGCTGAGCTTCTGCTACTGAGAAAATTGAACTTCCTAGGAAACTTGTTGATTTTTGGTAGCATCGGAAGTGCTCTAAGTCTCCAAATTTATGGAGACGCTTAGGCACATGTATTCCAAAGAACCAAGAAATTGTTTGTGAAAATTCCACTCAGAATATGTTTTATTATAAAAATTAATTATTTTAATGGGGATCCTAAGTCTAAACTTAGGAAATTAAATAATTAAAGGGTATTAATAAAACATAGTGAGAATGATCTAGAAAAAGCGAATATCAAGTCAAGTTATAATGTTAGCCGTTGATTAGAGATCTAATCTCAACCGTTGATGTCTCAACGAGAAGACTATAATGGAAGGCTTGAGGGGCAGAGATAGCTTCTGGAGAGAGTGATTTTCTCAGCCAAAAAATCATCAGCAGAGATAGGTAGAAAGAGATCCAGTAGATCCTGTACAGAGCCACGCAGGGCTAGGCAGAGGTTGTGCAGTGGCCAAGAGGGTTTCCGAGATTTTACTATCGAATCAGATTCAAAAGTCGGGATCTGGGGTGTGAGACCGAGAGGGGAAGATCTGAGATTCCGGTTGGTAGATCGATCTACAAGTTGGGTGCAGTGCCTAGAGAGGGTGATGCAGGGACTGCGTAGTGGCAGCTTAGAGCCTGCCAGGGGCACCTCATCCAGTGACCGGATCAACCGAGAAATTGTAGTGATTGAGTGAGGTAGAACTCACAATTTTTCTACTAGTATATCTTTCTTTGTAACTGAATAACACTTGTGGTATTCAGAGATGTATTCAGAAATTGCTACTACTTAATAATAAAACCCTCAGATCTATTGCATCGGTTTTCCCGCGTTGGGATTTTCTGGGGACTTTCGTCGAAAATAAAGGTGTTCTCTGTGTGTATTGTTTTTTCTTAGTTTCCCCGTTTCATAATCATATTTAATTAAGTATAGTCTGCTTCAGTAATTTACTTCAATATTTCATGAAGAAATCTGAAATAACTATGTAATGTAATTTATAAAGTAGGTGAAGTAGATTCAGCTGGTTGCAGTATGATTCTTGAGATTGTTAGATCCAGGAATTTTCACATGGTATCAGAGGGTTTGATGTGAAACAGGAAGAGCAGGTCTAGCACTGAAGTGAAGGCTGAATTGCTGCAGCAGCAGCAGATCGAATCCCCAGAGAGATTGCGCAGTTCTAGCCAGAAGGGTTGAATTTTCGAGGTGGTCTCTCTCTGAGAGAGTCGACAAAGAGGTAAGACTTCTGGATTGAGATCTTGCTGAGGTAGAGGGAGCAACGTAGAGCCTTCACACAGTGCGAGAGGGATGCAATTTTCTGCAAGCAGTTGCTGGGCAGAGAAGTGTCAGACGAAGAAGAAGAGCACATAGTGAGGGAATTATTCCTTAGTGAGTTCCTTGCCGAGGAATTCAAATTTTCTCATTTGTTGGGTAGCCGAGGAACAACAGACTTACCAACTCCATCAGGGAGTGCATAAGCCAGCCTAGAAGTTGTAATATCCTGAAGGGAAATAAACAGTAATATAAAGCACACAGACAAGGTACACAGCAACTAGAGACAAACCATGAGACAAAATACACAAAATGGAGAACGCTGAGCCATTTTATTAACATTGAGATATAAGAAATAAGTACAAAGGTGATTAGAATGTAACACCTCGACTTGCTCAGGGCAAGTGTAGAAATACTCTCAGAACAATGTATGGAGTGGCTGCTCCCTCTGTCAACTACGTAATCTCCAAGCTGTTGGAAAATAGTGTCGTGCTGCTGCAACTGCTGGAATGGAATGAGTCTTTGGGGCTGTTCCCCATCTCGAAAAATGGTGAAACTCTGGGAATGGCCTCCTCTCCCAAAACCCAGAAAAGCCCAGAGAGCTTTTTGAGAATTGCTGACCTCGTAAAATACCTCTTTTGAGGCACTACGCTATCCCTCAAGGGAAAACGCTGACCCTGAAGGCAACACTGCAAAATATGGCCTCTCCCTCTGCAAAATGTCTCCAATAGGTAAGGGCTGATCCCTTCCCTAATCCTCCGGTCTAAATCCACCCAAATCACCTCAATCTGAAACTCTCCCCAACTAGAATTGCGTCCTTCCTCTGCAAGACTGTGCAGTCCCTCTCAAGGAATGCTCCTCAATGACTGAAGCTCTGATCTCCCCCTGCAAAATACAATAGGACTCCTCACCCGAGCAAGCACTCGAGTCTCCCGGGGCTGAGGTTGGGATCTCCGCACGGAGACACTCGGTGTACTGAACAGTACGTGCAGACTAGCTAAACAGCAAGCGTGCTCAATGTCTAGAGACAATCCCCAAAATGCATAATCAACAATATGAGAAATGAGGTAGCCTCCCCTATATTTATCTTTGGTGAGCCACCCTCTCTCCTTGGCCCCACCACGTTCACGCTGTCTCTCTTTGGCCCACGCTGCCAACTCATCTGTGTTGGTTGGCCCACGCTGTCTAAGTGAGTCACCCCCTACGTTGTTGCTTGGCCCCCTTGGCCCACCCTGACCACAACGTTATGTCTTCTAGGTGACTTTTAGGGAGTGTGTTTTATTCTAAGTGAGTCACATTCTCCTTTTTACCCACTTTATTTATATTTTAACTATATAAGGCAAAATTAATCAAAATTAATATTTCCAATTAGCTGCTGCTAATTGGGAATATTACAGAAGTTACGCAATAGGGAGGAAGAGGGAGTCGTTCAACAGTTTTCGACTAAGATGGCATCTCACGAACTTAGAGATCAAGATCATTTGGAGGGACCGGTTGGAGGGTTCCTCCAACTACGTAATCTGGAAGGAAAGAATCAAATTCCTTTTTGACGAATATGTTCTCAAGGCGTTCGTGGACAACGTGGTTGTTGTACCTACAAATCCAGATCAGAACAAAAAGTATAAGTCTAATATGGAAAAGGCCAAGAGGCTAATACTTGATGGTGTCAAGGATCATATAGTCTCTCATATAGTTGGTAAGGACACAACCAGGAAGATATGGGTGGCCTTGTCCCTGCGATACGAAGGAACTTTCGAGCAGCGGAAGATGTACATGGAGAAGAAGCTCTAGATGATTCAGATGCATAAGGGGGAGCGTATTACTCCATTCTTAACAAGACTGCAGTAAATCCATGACCAATTGGCAGTCGTGGGATCCACCCCAACTGCTACAACTATGGTGATGTTGACCCTTAATGCAATCACTGAGGAGTGGCAAGTTTTTGTCCAAAGTATCTTGGGCAAGGCAACACTTCCTAGTTGGGAGGATATGTGGGCAACTCTTCAGGAGGAGCTCAGAAGAGATTTGGTCAAGCGCAAACTTGATGGTAGCAGCGGGAGCGGATCGAAGAATCCGAAGGAGGATGACAATGCAACCTTCGCATCGAAGGGACAACATGGGCAACGGAAACAAAAGAAATAAGTTTCGAAGGTGAAGTGCTTCAAATGTGGCGAGATGGGCCACTTTGCATCACAGTGTCCTTTGAAGAAAAAGGACAATGATGGGAAGCACAATCCAAATGTTGCAGCCGCGAAGATCAAGGAGGATGAGTATGCCATGAGTGTCCACGCATCTCCAGGAGGGAGATGGGGTGACATAGAACTATAGTTCACCTTGAACTTCAGTTGGTTAGGATCCTTGAGGATCCCAACTCATGGATCATCACCTTTCTATAGGAGCCCATGATCAGTAGTAGTGGGATGGAGGAGCAGAGTAGTATAGAAACGACAACTGCAGTGGGTAGCAGAGCCAACTTTTGAGCAGCATAAAGCAGAGAAACTATAGCAGCAACGCAGTGCATCAACTATTAGCGATAAGTGTCTTTAGCATCGAGATGCATCACTGAACACTTGTTAAGATTTTTGGGTGGTTTCAGTTGCTTCTTTCAGCAGCTAAGTTGCAGTGTTAGCAATGGAAGTGCTAGCAGCATAGCAGATGCAACATTTCAGAGGGAGCTGTAGTATGGATGCAACAGTGGCAGTGTCATAGGCAACAATACAGTTGCAGCAGCAGCGCAGTGGTTGGGGACAGCTTGTCAGACATCAGCAACGCAGAGGATGCTTCAAGATTAGAGTAGTTTGTAGCAAACATGTTGTTAGAGCACTTTCCTTGCTAAGAGAGAGATTTTTGGTAGCATCAGAGGTGCTCTAAGTCTCCAAATTTGTGGAGAGACTTAGGCACATGTATTCCAAAGAACCCAAAAATCGTTTGTGAAAATTCCACTCGAAATATGTTTTATTATAAAAATTAATTATTTTAATGGGGACCCTATGTCTAAACTTAGGGAAATTAAATAATTAAAGGGTATTAATAAAACAGAGTGAGAATGATCTAGAAAAAACGAAGATCAAGTCAAGTTATAATCTTAGCCATTGATTAGAGATCTAATCTCGGTCGCTGATGTCTCAACAAAAAGACTTGAAGGAAGGCTCGAGTGCCATTTGGAAAGACACACTGAGTGAATCTAGTGATCGAATTCTTCTGACGGAGCAGTGCTCGGATGAAGATCAGATCTAAGTGATTCCAATGAAGAGAGAGGCAGAGATAGCTTCTGGAGAGAGAGTGATTTTCTCAGCCGGAGAATCATCAGCAGAGAGAGGCATAAAGAGATCCAGTAGAGCCAGAGAAGCTAATGCAGAGCCAACGTAGTGCCACGCAAGGCTATGTAGAGGCTGTGCAGTGGCCAAGAGGGTTTCCGAGATTTTACTGTCGGATCAAATTAAGAAGCCAGGATCCGGGGTGTGAGACCGAGAGTCGAAGATCTAAGATTCCGGGTTGCAGATCAATCTACAAGCTGGGTGATGCAGGCACTGTGCAGTGGCAGCGCAAAGCCTGCCAGGGGGATCTCATCCAGTGACCAGATCAACCAGGAAATTCTAGTGATTGAGTGAGGTAAAACTCACAATTTTTCTGCCAGTATTTCTCTCTCTGTAACTGAATAACCCTTGTGGTATTCAGAGATGTATTCAGAAATTGCTACTGCTTAATAATAAAACCCTTAGATATACTACACCTGTTTTCTCGCATTGGGTTTTTTCGGGGTCTTTCGTCCAAAATAAAGGTGTCCTATGTATGTATTGTTCTTTTCTCAGTTTCTTTGTTTTAGAATCATATTTAATTTACAAATTAGGTGAAGTAGATTCAACTGGTTGCAGTAGGATTCCTGAGATTGTTAGATCCAGGAATTTTCACACAACTGATTATCTGCACTTGTGTATTCTCCATCTACCCATTGACTTCTTCTTATAATCTTCTGTTAGAGCACCAACGACCAAGATTAAAACATAATCGATGGCCAGATTAATTCCCTATTGAACCGTGTGAGTTCCTAGATGATTCTCATCGTATCTCAATTAAAACCGATTAATTAACCCTATTCCCTAAAGTTTAGACCTAGGAAATAGTTAAAAATTGGTTAATAATTTAATTGAGACGCTTCTAGGTGGAATTTCTAGAAACGATTTCTGGGTTTTGGAGATCTCATGTTTTCTAGGCTCTCCACAAAGTTTTGTCACTAGAACACATCCGATGCTACAAAAACTAAAACTCCCTCTTAGCGAGAAATGTGGTCTAGTGTTGCACATCCTGCCACAACACCCTTGCTTTGTATCGTCTCTTGTCACGCTATTGATGTCTTGCTGCTGCTGCTCACCATCCACTACGCAACTCTGATATACACTGCATCTGTGTTGCTTCTGACTTTTTTGTACTGTTGTCGACACTGCATTTGCACTACGACTCCCTCTCATCTAATGCTACTGCAACTGCAACTAAGAATCATCTAAAGTAATCTGTCCTTGCTACTAAAATGGGTTCTCCACCATAATCATTTGTTCCCTGAAATAGACGAACTTAGCTCTCCCTAGAGCTTTCGTGAGTATATCTGCAACCTGCTCTTCTGTGGGAACATGATGTAGCTAGATTGCTCCACGTTGTACACAATCTATGATGAAATGACACCGGATATCGATGTGATTTGACTTGTCATGAAACACTGGATTCTCAGAGAGCATTATGCAACTCTGATTATCACAGTAGACACTGATCACCTCCATCCTCTACCTCAACAAGCTTACTAGCAACTTCCGAAGCCATATAACTTCGCACGTAGCTGTGCTGGCTACCATATACTCTTCTTGTGCAGAGATTAGTGCTACTGACTTCTGCTTCCTATTACACCATGAAACTATCTCTAATCCAATATTGAAGCAGTACTCGGAGGTACTTTTCCTGTCCATTGAACTGGCTGCCCAATCTGCCTCAGTGTACCCACAAAGTCTGACGTCATCCCCTAGAGTATATCTCAACCGATACTCAACTGTACCTCGAACATACCTCAAAATATGCCTCACTGCTGCCTAATGTACCCTCTTTGGATCACCCATGAACTGACTTAGGGTATTGACTGCGAAGCAGATATCTGGCCTAGTGTGTTGACCAAATACATGAGAGACACAATAAGCTCTCTATACAAGGTGGGATCGACATCCTTGTCATCTGATGCATCTATCTTCTTCCAATTGGTGATCATGGGCATAAACATGGGTCTGCAATCCTACATTTTGAACCTCTTTAGAATTGTTGAGAAATCAATGCAAGTAGATTAGGGTTTGATTCATCTTTCTTGATAATCACTTGTGAATTATGTTGGCTTCTTTTACTTCTTTATTAGATTATCTTTCATCAAGCAATTACCAAATTATGTGTTTATGAAGATCACAAAAACACAAGACACAAGATGTGGGCACTATGCCAGGGAAAAACTCCTCTCTAAGGGAAAGCCCAGTCAAAATTCTCTTCCTAAAATAGTTTTCTTTGAGACTCTTCACCCTAGACATAGACCAAACCTTTCCTCCACACCAAGTCAGCCTTTCCAGATCTTTGACCCTATAGCAGTAGTATCTTCACCCCGACAACTTCGACTATGTAGTGACTTACGACATCAGGCAACAACAACACACAAAGACTTCGATCTCCCAAACTAGAGCACGAAAGAGAGAGAGAGTAGTACCAAAACTTCAATTTTCTTCTTCTTTTTGACTTTGACCTAATTCGCACTCCTTTTGGCTTCCTTGACCCACTTCGCACTTTTTCCAGCTTCCAAAGAGATATCGAACTTGCTTGAGATGAGATGCTCCAAGTGAATTTGATCTCCTTCTTTTTATAGGCTCCAAGTGAGGTCGAATTGGTCTTCTTAGGCCGGCTTGATCTCCTTTAGGCCGCCTTGGTGTGGAGGTGACATAATTCATATTTGACTTAATAATAAACATTTTTACATGATTCAAAAGCCCAAGAAGAGTCTATTTAAATGTACAATGACTCTATTGACTCAATATGAATCCAAGGAGTCCACAATGGGGACTTTGACTAATATAATGATGACCCAAGCATGAAACCCGTGCTTTAATAAGTCATTGTTATAATAATAAAAATTCTTTTCTTTATTCTTTTGACAAGTACATTACATAATGACTCATACATTTTATTAAGGCCGAACCTAGTTATATTCTTCAACACTCCCTCTTAACTAGGGAGGTATTCATAATATACAAATACAATGGAAGATCTCAAACTATATGAACTATGAAGAGTTTAGGCACTACAATGCCATGGACTAGATTCCTGACCAAAACAATCTATCCAATGGTCTCTCAACAGTTTAGGCACCGCAATGCCATGGACTAGATTCCTGACCAAGGCAATCTATCCAAGTGGGACTAAGGTGGACTAAAAATTTCAACCTCTCTAGGTATCATCAGGCTTACTTACTAACCACCAACCCAGGGGCCTAGGTCCGTATCAGAAAAATGCCATGCTCCCTACTTCGGGACCTAGACATCAATACAAAGTGTCGACCTGATGTCCTCCCAGGCAATGCTTTACTCGCAAAGCCTCGACAAATCTCTTCCAATTTCTTATCATCAATACAATCAACAATATCTACTAAACCAAGCATGTTTCTTAGATATTCAATCTTCTTATTAGGAAGAGACTTTTTCAGTATGTCTGCTACCTGTTCATTTGTCGAGACATACTCCAACTTCACGATCCCATCCTGCACCAAGTTCCTAATAAAGTGGAACTTATTGTTTTTTTTTATTTAAACGGTTATGTGATATTAATAATCTAAGAGCTTGAATATGACTAAGCAAAGAGGAGAGTTTACTCGAACTCTTTGGCTTAGCCCTTTGTAAATTGTTGTGCAATATTTTGTAATTTTATCTGTCTAATATTTGGTTGGTTTTGTATCCCTCTTTCTCTAACTTGTTTTCTTGCAGCAACTTGCGGGATTCACTTGCAAGAAATTACTAACAAGTTGTTGCAGGACCTTTGGGCTCTAAATTTCAAATGAGGAAGATAGCTCTCTCTCCTTTTGCCGTGGGCATAGAAGAGGCTTAGCTTCTCTTCTTCTATTGTAAAATCTGAATTCTTTCGAGCCTTTTATTTCAGAAATTCTCATCGAGGAAAAGTCTATGATCTAAAATTTTCGTTTGTAAAGACTTTCCTTGGGTTAGAGGAGGCCTCATGGCCATTTCCCTCTTATAAAGCTAATAAATTTTTTGATTTTCAGAGCATGTGTTTACCCATTGGCATCCCTAGCTCTCCACATTTAAGAGAGGATGTGTTTTGAGTTATTAATTTTTTTCTCACTTACATTAATCTCATTTTAATTGGCTAATTAACACAACCATGCATTTCACTCATTTAGCTTGAAATATTATTCAAAGTCCACTAATGCTTCACCATTGATCACATTTTATATCCTAAGTTTTAGTGCATCCAGTGCTTGGGCAATTTCACTTTAGAAAGTTGTCTTTCATGTTATTTCAAGCTAATATTTCAAAGATAAAGTCTATTTCTCCCTTAAAGTCTATTAAATCAAATATCATCTCCCTTAAAATCAAAGCACACGAAGCAACAAGGATGATGGAAGAAATGAAGAAACAACTAGTCATGAAAGATGAAAATTGTGAAAAATTGAAAGGAGAAATTGTCTCTCTTAAAAAGGAAGTTGACTTTTTGAATAAGAACTTGAAGAGTTCTCAAACCCTAGAAAGTCATCAAAGGTCTCCCATTGATAAATTAGGGCTTGGCTATGTAGGTGAAACCTCAAGAAAAAATGATAATGTTTCAAAAAACAAGGATGTGAGGAAGCCATGAAGAAATGTTGATGTTCCTAGTTCCAACAAAGGCAAGGAGAAGATTCGAGACAACAATGGAAGAAATCATACTCCAAGAGGACTTGCAATTGATGTCAAGAATACAAAAGGCAATGAATATCATCAAAGAATCCCAAGGAAAAAAGACTTTAGAAGTACATCAAGGAAATCTTCATCTCCCAGGTACCAAAGTATATTTCTTAGTTATTTCTGTTCTTGTACAAACTTTGGGCACGTGGTAAAATATTGTAGGGAATATCACAAAGACAAATATAATGATCTCTATCAATATTCTAGAAGGATTTTGCAAGAATTCATGATTACTCATTCATGAACAAGATGGAGTGCTTCAATTTCCATAACATTGGACATATGGCACGTGAGTGTAGCTTGACTTGGGTCCCTAAAACCTTGACAACCAAGCCAAAGAAGAAAGTTACTCAAGTATGGAGAAGGAATCAAATTGGGTCTGAAAGTCTCTTGAAAACTCTAGACAACAACATATGGTGTTGAATTTATGAAGTCATCCTTGATATTCCAAGTATTTGATGGTGAGACTCTGCCAAAAAGAGACCAGACATTTAGGGGGAGATTTGTGACTCTTGAGCTTATGATTCTTAAGCATTCTTGCAGAAGCTATCCGTGAATTGGCTCTATGAAATCCTTGATGAGTCACACATGGACAATCATGCTTTGATAGATCATCTCTCGAGATAAACTCCATTGAAGAAATGTAAACACGTATATCATGGAACACATTGCCAGAAGGAAGAGCACCATGACAGGGGGAGTAACATACCTATGAATAATCAATATTGATAAATAAAAAAAGGCAACTCGACAGGGGGAGTACTTGAGCACCTCATTTTCCATTGATGTCAAAGGGGGAGAGAATATTCGAGGGGAAAGAATATTGCCATCAATGAAAAAAGGGGGAGATTGTTAATCAAGGTTGTCATTGATGTCAATATAGAATTATTGGGATGGAAAATATTCTTGTGTTGTCATAAAGTATGTCATAACCTTATTTATCCTTACTCTTGATGAAGAAGCCTAGAACCCGAATGATGTCTTACCCTTGATGGATACTGCACTATTGAAGGACTATACATGAATGACCACACTCGATGATGTCATATGTGATGGCACTTGATGAAGTTCTTGATTACATGTTTGGAGACTACATAATGACATGAAGGACCATTTTATGACATGAACAATGTTTGAAGACATGACATGAAGGACTTGGAGATCACTTGATGGCATATGATGACATTGTTGGAATATTTCATTTTATGATATGGATGGTGGTTGGAAGACTACCTTGAAGCTCTCTTGATAACAAATTAATAAATGTTGCACTATGGTTGATGACATATCAATGCACTATTACATGATGTCGTGATAACATGGATAAATTACATGATGACTACCTGAAGCTCTCTTGATAACAAATTAAAAAAATAATGCACTACGGTTGATGACATATCATTGCACTATTACATGAAGACATGATGACATGGATAATTTACATGATGACACTATGATGAAGAAATTTATGACACACTAATAACCTCTTGTTTTCCTAATCATCAACCCCTAATTTCCTCTTGTTGTCCTAATCATCTTTTGCACTAAAGATTTCAAAAGTAGTCACAAAGAAAAATACATTTCAACACCTTGGAGGCATCCTTTCAAAATGAATCTTACACCATCTTAAAGTGGATTTTTCCCTCTTTCTAAAGAGACCTTACTTTCCCTCAAAATACCAATAGTTTGTGAGAAATTGAATTTTTAAGTTGAAAATATATATATCTTTTGCCTAGCCAACCTGAGCCGACTTGTGTAGGCTCATACTCCTTCACCCAACAGATGTGTCAATTCTTCATAGGTAAAAACCTATATAAATATGACATCCAATAATTATTTTCATCGTCATTTTCAGTGGAGATCATTTCAGAACATAACGCAGCAAGCAAATTTCAGAGCATAACATAGTAAGAAAATTTAAGGACACCTAGAAGGGATTGAAGGATTAATTGCTTGGGGTATATCTGATCTAGACTACCTATAGCTCCATGTTATTACTGTTGACAGAACCACAATCTAGCATTAAATAACCTCATACTTGTAAGCTTGACCTATGGACAACTACCTTGTGATGTTGAGCTCAATGCCAGTGTTAAGCAAGTTTGTTGGGTGGTGTATCTCTTGATCTCAATCAGAACAATACTTGAAGTATTTTTTAGGTTAGATAGAACACTTTTGTGGAAGAATCAATGTAATATATTTGTGGAAATTCATATTTGTGGTTTGTCATCATCAAATTTTTATGTGGACATCTAATGGAGGTATAAAAAATCAACAATCAAGAGTTGAAGTGGTGTAGGCTTGGACAAGTTAAGAACTTGGGGACCTATGGACAGTAAAGAATCGAAACAATGAACATTGACTCAGAATTGGTGAAATTTCTATCTTGGAACCTCAGATTTGGAAGATTATTTTTTTAAGACACTTGGATCACTTGTGAAGTGACCTTGAAGATTTGTTTGTGAAAACTTTGCCCTTGGAGCTAACTTTGGAGGTTTCTTTGGAGTAAACCATGAGGAGTATTAATTTGACCTTCATTTAAGTAGCCTATAGAAGATACCTTGTTGAGAATCCTTAGCTGGCCTTGGAAATATTATTGGATATCATGATGCATTGACGCAATCATGAGGTGACTTTGGAAATATTTGTTTGGGTGACATGAAGAGAAATGGTGACACCTATTGAGAAGACGAGGTTTTCATTGATGAAGTGATTTGGAGTAGGAATAGTTGAAGATTGACAAGGCATATTGAAGAATACATTGGCAGCCACGAAGTGTAACCAAATATATCTTGAAAAATTAAAGGGGTTGGAGCCCAATAGGTTGGAGCCTCAAACAGACAAGTTTTTTGCATCGGAGAATAGGGTTGGAGCCCTAGAGGTTAGGATTCCTCAAGACAACCAAGTTGGATCATGTACCAAAGATAGGGTTGGAGCCCTAGAGGTTGGTTCCTCAAAGAGAAAAGGTTGGTGCCTTGGGAAGATAGGGTTTGAGCCCTAGAGGTCAGAGCCTTGCAAAGTCCAAGTCGGTGCCTGGAAAAGTACAGGTTGGTGCCTGGAAGGATTAAATATTGGTGTCTCCATCTAGGGTTGGAGCCCTACACTATTGTATTGGATTTATTGTAAAGAAGAAATTAATAAAAAAAATGTATTCTTATTGTTCATTTTGTGTTCTAAATATAAGAGTTCTAACTGGTAAGAATAACAATTGAAAATAAATATTGTTTCACCCCCCTCTCAGTATTTCCAAAGAATTCATGATAATTCAAGATAAGATCAAAATAATTCATGATAGGAGAGTCAAAGAAGATGATTTCCAACTAAATGACCTTGTATTAAAATGGGATGTTGGAAATTAGGAGAAGGGATAACATGGAAACTTTGATAGTTTATGGAAAGGACCTTATAATATTGAAGCTTTCAGGGGAAAAAATGCATTTCTACTCAAAGATTTAACATGAGAAGTATTTGTTGGAGGACCTGCCCATGGAAGGATACTCGAACATTATTTTTCTTGAAGTTCATCGATTCTCTCATAACATCACTCTATATACCATTTTACTTCTAGACACTGCATGTGTGGGTGGTTATCATCGGAAATTGAAGCCGGAAGTGAAGGCCCTAAGTTTCAGATGAATTGTTGTTATTTCATTGATTTTCAGTTTAAACAATCTAGGTTCAATCTTCGTTGTTGAAATAATTGTCCAATGGAAAAGTTTATTGATCTATGGTGTTCTTGACACCTCACAGGGAGGATGTCACCCCCATTGGAGATATTGTTAGGGTCCTATAAATATAGTAATCATGTGTGATTATTTGGTTTTTTATCCCACAGTGATATTGTAAAAAATTATTTTTCATTTTAATTGTTTTCTTATATAAAAAAATAAATAAAAAAATAAAAGAAAAAATAAATAAAAGAAAAAAGAAATAAAAGAAAAGAAATAGAATGGGATAAAAATATATATATGTATAAAAAAAATATAATAAAAATCCCAAAGGTATGGGCCTGCTAACTTAAATACCACCACGATTATTTTATATTAAATTTTTTATTGTTGAATAAAGGTTAAAGATATGAAAATATTTGTTTTGTCACTTTCAATAAAGACAATGCACGTCTCGACAGTCACGAATGGTTTTTCCCCTCCCCCCCCCCCCCCACCACCCCGACCCTTTGGAACTAAATGAATGGGGAGGGGGGTGGGGGGCGAAAAGAGGTTTCAATGAAACCTGGCCCGAACACGTGTCAACCCTTAAGCATTTTTGGGGCATCCCCTCCATTTACCACTTACCACCCTTACCCCCCTAGAAAAATGTCATCCCGCTCCTCTCTCCGTCAGCTCACTCTTGCACTTTTCCCTCACATCCACCCGTCCTTTACTCTGCCAATCACGCACCACCATCTGTCATCCCTTACATTATCCACGTCACCTCTCGTCATTCGAATGTTACCTTTCAAATCAGCCACCAATTTTCAAATGGACGTTATACATTAAACTCCTCTGGATAACTGATTTGGTACAAATAAATGCCCCACTCCCAAAACAGTAACAAATTTTTTACAATGCCTAACCCACCAGCTATAAAATCCCTCAGACACCTGCAAATTTTTCTCTTTTAACATTGTTTGAATTTTGGAGGCCATGAGTGAGCCATAGCGAAGTTATCAACGCAAATTTGTGAGCCATTTTCCTCTGCAACTTCAGTAAATATGTCGCCTAGAAGTCCTGTTTTTCAAATTTTCCTCTGTAAATCCTAGTTCCTCGATTTCCTATGTTTAATTCTCTATTCTTTCATTTTTCCCTCTCTAATCCAAAATGTAATCAAAGAAGGGGAAGGGAAAAATTCCCGAGCAAGATCCCATGGTACCCACTATCCCTGATTTAGATAAAAATCCCTTGACTGATACCCAATAAAAAATAGCTAAAACCCAATCAGAATTTGACCTATATGAGCTTCATAATTGGGAAAAACAAAAACACTTAAATCAAAGCGATGATTCAGGTATATGGGAGTATTTTATTCCTCAGTTTACATTTCCTCAAACCCATTTTTTCCCTAAATTCTCTTCTTGGTGTCATCTCAGATACCTCCCCAGCAAAAAAGCAGTAATTTTCCATAACAATGAGGCCCTCTTTTCTATTTCTTCAGAGAGCATTTTCCAATCCTTACAGCTAAAACCTCAAACCTATCTGCATCCTGTTAGGGTCCCGTGATTTGGAAAATTGGCATACCAAATGCACAGGGTAACATCAGACTAGTATTTGTAGTCCTAGGACCTAGCCTTCCTGGACTCAGAGAAGGCTCTCTCTATTTGCAAATAATATGAACTTGTTTGCTTTAGATGGTTGATTTTAGGCTAGTTGTTAGGTGTAGGGTTTGTTGTTTTTTTTGGTTGGGTAAGATGAAATAGGTAGAATAGGTGGAGTGAGAGATCATCAAATCATTGGGCTATGGAGTTTATGAAAGTCATGTATATCTAAACAAAAAGTCAGAGTGAATTATAGGGAAAATATAGTGTGATAAATGGATCCTTAATGTTATGTGTGAATTGAAGTGGACATTAAGTAGGGGAAACAAGGTAGGGAAAAGGGAAATTGAGAATCCTTTGTCAAATGCCCATAACAATAAGGTATAAAACACCATTAAAATCAAGAATAAATCAATATACAGGGCAAACCAGTAACTCTTTGATTCAACTTAAGCAAACAAGCATTATAGACCAACTTTCCAATGAAATATAGAAGGCGAGAAACTCATTTAACTTCTAGTGATTTCACCTTCAAGCTTTAGAAAACATTCAAGATAACAAAATAACTTTAATCAATCAAAGAGGGAACTCCTAAACATTTTTTATCAAGCTACAAATAAATTTAAGGAAAACTGATAGGCATGGACAAAGGGCAAGATCAGAACAAGACCTCCTTGGCTTAACCTAACAAGTAATATTTCAAAGAGAGATTTCAAAACAGAGTTTAGATAGCATCAAATAAGCAGGGCTTGCCATAAAACATATTTGGAACTAGAATATTAATCCATTGATGAAATAAACAAGCTTAGGGGGTCTAAGGAGCAATCAAGAATTCCTTAAAATGTCCTAGCAGAGGAAAACATCAAGGCAATAGAAGGCAGGAAGGACTAAGGTGCTTCAAAAAACATTTCTTAGCCTATACTTTTCTATTCTACTCCATATAGAAGGATGAAACATAATGATAAACAAGAAAACATGAAAAAATTAGAGACACGTCGCCATTAACCAAGCTCAGGGATCCTGCAAGAAAGCTTTATCATCATCAATCAAAGCCAATCATCCGCAAGCTCCACAACACAAAATTTCTCTTCAACCTCAAAAAACCATGTATTTCTATCAAAGCTCATCAAATGCCAACATTTAAAATGAAGCCCTCATGCTCTATTTAACTTAGCAAAGGAGAGAAAAACCCTAGATAGGGTTGGAAAATGTCAAATCACTCATAAATGTCATAAATGCCCAAGAGACCATGCAAGGCCCAAGGAACAAAATATCCCATGGAATAAATGCCAAAATAAATTCTAGCACCTAATTCTAGAGTGATGTGCCTTAAAAAACACTAAAATATGATTTTAAAATAAATGAATGTGTTTTGTTGACTTTTTGCCAAAAACACACTACACAGTCCATTTGCACAGTGCCACCTCAGGCAAAAAATAGGTACGTTTGCAACCAAGTTTTGGACCTCTTCCCAATGTCGGATTTTGCCCTGTGATGGCTCGTTGGAAAGCCTGATGAGTCTACTTTCTAGAAATTCTTGTATTTTCCTGATCCAGCTTCTATAGCCTGTTCAAAATGCCAAAATCCCAACACTGCCATTAGCACAGTGCCATGCCTTAAATAGAGGCAAAATGGTGAAAATTTAGGTGTTTTTAGACCTTTTGAGGGGGAAAAACTGCTCCAATTTCTCTGAGACTTGGTGAGAAAAGTGTACTATCCATGAGAAATCCAAAAATGATGATTTTTCCCTCTGAGGATGCTCCATGGATTAGCATAGCACCAGTGGAATTGTGCTAATAGGCCTTCAAAATCACAAAAAACAAAAATTTGCCCAAATTCCTTCAAAATTGGTGGAAGTCTCCTTCAAGGGGTTTGGGAGACCTGTTAAGAAGATGGTGCTAGAACTCCAAGCTTTTCATGACCCTTTGCCTCTTTTAGGGTTTGGACATCAATGAGGGCTTTCTTCAGTTTGGCACAAGCAAGTTTGATTTTCATTGCATAGTACTTAGTCATCTTTTTATGGAGAGCAAGGCCCCTCTTTATATTCTTAAAGTACTTGTGTTCATTCTTGTAATACTGAATGATACGTCGTGCCATCTCAAAATCCCTCTCCCACTCCCTGATTTGTGCATATTTTATTTGGAGCATTAGTCTAGTGGCCACCTCCTCATCTTCATTATCACTATCTAGGTCAATGAATTGGGGCTTTTGAGTATTTTGTTTTCTCCACTTACCTTTCTTACCCTTTTCCATATTTTCTTTGCCCTTTTCAATCCTTTGAGCTGATGTAGGTGGCAAGGTCCCTTGCCTTTTGGAGGCAGCAAACACTTGCCTTGGCCCTCTTTGGTATGTGCATGCAAGAGGTGTGATGGTGATTTTGTTGGTCTCTTTGCCATGGTTGTTATCATATTTTAGACCATGAGCCTCTTCCCCTTGTTTACTGTCATCATGACTAAGGTTATCTTCTTTTTTTTCTGCATTGGCTCTATTTTCATTGTCACTGAAGGGTTGATTGTTGTCATGAAAGTCATGACAGTTGTCATGACTTTCATGACCATTATCCTCTTTGTTGTCTTGTCCCTCACTGTCTTCCTTATCATTTGCCTCTTGGTCACTGTATTTTTCCTCCTTCTCACTGTGATCTATCTCATTTGCCTCATTGTTGCCTTCAATTTCTATTTTGTCACTTGCATCATTACCATCACTGCTTTCTTCCATATTGTCATTGTTTTTGTCTTTATCACTACCATGTTCATTGCCCTCTTCTTCACCATCATTTTCGTCTTCTTCTTCCTCATCAATTTCTGTCTCTGCCTTACTGATTTCATCACCTTCATTGTTAGCACTCTGTTCATCATCTTCACTTCTTTCCTCGCTTTGGGATGACTCCTTTGCACCATTACCCTCACTACCATTACTTTGTTCATCATTTCCACTGTCATCCTCTTCATTTGATGCATCAATATAAGGGGAAGAAGGGAGGTTTCCTTGAGATGAGGGAACTTTTGTAGATGAGGAGGGAAAGTTTGATAGATGAGGAGGTTGTGGGCTTGAGAAGACTTCATGTGCTATAAATACCTCCCAAGGTATACCCTATTGCTCCAACGAATGTAATACCACCATCTTGATTAAGGAAAGGTGAAATAAACTTTGCACTTGTTGGGATTGACTCCTCCTCTGGACAACAGAAGACATCTTCTCAATGCTTCTATAGAGATAGTAGGTCAAGTTGAGCATCTTAACCTTTGTGAAATGCATGAGGAGTCTGACATGGTAGGAGTAGAGCCTGGAGTATCTCCCCTCACAAGTGAAGTACTTCATGATAACCATCATCAAGGGTGAAAATCTTTGTTTGAGGTGTGAGAAAGGGAAAACTGTCTTGTTTCCTCCTCCATACCTGGTTTTGACAAATGGCTCAAAAAAGTCCTTGTCCAATTTTCCCTTCTTAAACCACTTCTCACCAATAGCAGGGATACTTGTGGCATCAGAGATGGTATCTGTAGAGATCTCAAAATATATTCCTACAAGGCTTGAGTGTTTGTTGTGCAAGTTGAGAATGAGAAGCCTTGTAAGCTCTGGGTGGCTTTTCACTTGTTTGACCTTCTCACAAAAATGGAAGCACCCTATATTCTGGAAACATGATAGGATCCTGGGAGAGGAGGTGATGGCCACTATGCTCTGGGGTTCAACTCTATTCAAATATGTTCTCAAAGTGATGGATTTTTTGATCCATTTGGGCAATCATATGTTGTCCTCCTTTTCCTTTGATTGCATCCTCTTGGCACAGGAAAAGAAAAAAAAGATTTATAACACCAAAACAAACCTATGACCTATGAAACCGTAGGTGACCTAGTGGGAGGCTCTTTGGACTTGGACTTTGACTGAAAACTTGGTTATGGGTCTTCAAGTATAAAAAATAGAGTTTTTGATATTTTGATGTATTGAAGATAAAAAATCCAATGTACTTGATTTATCTAAAGATCTTACAGAGATAGTTTTGAGACCATCAATGCTTGATGTACCCAGGAAACACAAGAATGAGTAGTTTGGTTAGTGATTATAGGTGTCAGGTGGAGGAAAATAGGAAAGCCAAAAACAGAGTGCTAAGGTCAAGGGTGAAAAAACATAGACAAAATGAGTGGTATGAGCCCATGATGGGTCTTCTGGGAGTCATGAATTGAGCATGACATGATGGGATAATGAAATAGTGAAAAATTTATCCTAAGGATAATGAAGGAAATGAGATTTCTAGAAGTCACAATATTCATGAATTTTGTTTCTAGAAATCTAGGATAAGCATATAGTCATCTACAAAGGAAAAAATTACTGATGACTAACACATCCTTTTTCCACCGATGCATTAATGGAAATTTATGAAAAACTTACCTTCCCCAACGAGCCAACATTTTTGCATGCTTTTTACCTGAAAATGATGAGTTTCCAAGAACAAATCCACCATACTCTGTTTCTATTTTCCCAAAAATGCCAGGACAAGTGATTTCTATGGTTACTTGGTTATTAGGTTATTATACATATATGTGGGTTGATAAAGTAGTTTTTTTTATTTCTATCATTTTTTGAAATTGGTCATAAACCTTTAATTATGTTTAATTACAGTCAATTTTTATCATATACCATGCATGAACAATTTCTCAGGTTCAAAGTTAAAGGTGTGTTCAAATACCAATCAATTTTGGTTTATATAATGTTATTTTACCAGGAAGACAGATTCAAAAATTTTAAACAATGCATGGTAAACACACAAGGAAATAAGATAAGCATGATATATCATTCTATTAACCATAGGTCTAAATTTATACTAGATTAGATGTGACTCTTGGTTTCACATTCCAAGGTCACTTGGACTCCTCTTTGACTGTTCGACTTCCACACCTATTGTTACTTACCATTTTTTCATTGTCCCTACAATCCCCATCTCTCCCATTGGAGGGTCACTTCCATGATCAATAAGGAGTGCCATGCCTTTCAAATACCATCATTGTATCCCTTTACATGAGAGTAATATTCCTTCTGTTGACAATGCCCTGAGCAGAGACTCAAAAACCCTTGTTTTTGCCTTGGCGCGAGTAGTCAGTTATGCCCTCGCGACGAATAGGAAGATTAACACTGGCCCCTGCGCCAGTTGGCAATCTGTCTTAGTTAGCCACCCACGTCGAGCTGTTTATGGAATTTGTTTTTAAAATAGATGCGGAGATTACACTCCAACAAATTTGAGGATGATTCATTGGGAGTGGTTGAACTGAATAAACCATGGACTCCCTCCTTTAGTTTATGGTTTCCACCTCTTATGGGAACTCCCTAAAGGATAGGCCTCCCTCCCACCTTTGTAGGGATCCTAACCTCCTCCTTTTCCTCTATAAAAAGAAGCTATCTCTCTTTGCATAAGCTAGCTGAACTTGGAGAATTGAACATACTATAGCAGAACTACTGAAGAGATAGAATAAGAAGGAATTACGTTGAGAGAGCTTGAGTCCATGCCTTCTGAAAGAGCTTGATTCCATGCCTTCCTCCCGTCCGAATTCCTTGACGAGCATCTGAGACACGCTTCAGCTGAACCCCGCTGGAGGAGACGGCGATGTCAAAGCATTGGTTGTAACTCTTCCTTCTATCAATACATATACGTGACTATTATTTGGTTCCCATTTTGTATTATGTTAGATGTTTAATGAAATATGCTTAGCCCTCTTTGGCTAGCTAGTAGTTACAAGTGAAATTATTATGTCGTATGTTTTTCTTGTTTTCTGTTCTATGTGCAGGGATCCGAGCATGACTACGGAAGGATTGTGACTTGCCAAGGCAGGAGCAAGCGGCCACCACCACTATAGAAACAGCGAAAGCATTGGACTCCAGGTAGGTCGATCTACCATGTCCTCTTTTTATTCAGTAATTAGGAATCAACACTCTAGAATGTCTCTTTGTTTCTAGACCCACTCTAGGGCTAGAGGGATCGTCTTTGTCCGCAGAGAAGATTTACCTTCTTAACAAATTGGAAACTCCACTGGGGATCAATGTGAGTTTGTCGTTTCATCTTGTTGGGTCAGTTTCAATCATTGATTTGCTTATCTGTATTTTTCTGGTTTTCTTGCTTAGTTTACATCCTCTATTCAGCTCTAGAGTGTCAAGATTGACCTCTGCTCATTGAGTTTTGGTTTTTCATTTTTTCCCATAGTTATCCAGCTTGGCGCGTGTTTTGTTTGAACAGTCACATCGATTGGCGCAGGTTTATTTTTTTTACAGTCACGCCAACCCCCATTTAGCGTGGGTTACAGCCTTACAGTCGCACTGACTACTGTAGGATTTGGTTTGACCTCCTTAATGAGTCTTTTGGTCAATTGTGCTTGCTTCTGGGTTATTTTTTATGTGTAATTATGCCTTTGGGACTGTTTTGACTATTGTCGACTTGCTTTTCTCAGTCATTTTTCCATCTTCTTGTCAGTGTAAATTGAGGCCTTAGGGTTTCTAAGTGTCCTGGTACACTAAGCCTCTTGTTTGGAGATCAAGTCATTTTGATTATTGCCAGTCTCATTCTTGGGTCGATTGCACTTAGTTTTCTTGATATTTTTGAGTGATTTCTTTGATTGCAGGATCGTTTCGTTTCTCTATTGATTCTTCTCCTTTTTGCTCCAAGCATAGATTACATTGCTTGTTTTGGGTCGTTTTGGAAACTTTCTCTTGGTTTGGAAGATTGCAACATTAGTTTGAGTGCTTTCTTGTGTTTGTTTTATGTTTTATTGAGTCATTCAATTTTGATTCTTACAGAATACTCAAGCTAGTGTTTGTTTTCATTTTTCATGTAGTTAGTGCATCATGTACTTCTTTTCATTGAAAAAAAAAAAGCATATTTTGCATTCTTTATTTACATCGAAAGTGAAATATTCTTTTGCATAACTAGCGTCTGATTGTTTAGGAAAGAGTTTCATTTTTGTTTGATTGTGTTAGATGCATTAGTGGATTTTTTCGCATACTGTCATTGTTTGTTTTTGTTTGAAAGATCTCTATCCTTCTCATAACTAGCATTCATTGAATCGGAAATGATGTTCATTTGCATATAGCTTGCATTTAGGAAATTTGAGATCCAAATTCGATAGAGCCTTAAAAATGAAACATAATCCAAGATAAACTTTAAAATTAATTAAATTAAAATAAGGAAGCATTGAAACCTAACGAAACATTTTTAGTGGTCTAGGCTAGAGACGTGTTCTGACGTCTTAAAACCTAGTAATTGTCATTCGCCACCTGGCTTTAGACACCACTAGTACGGACTTGTGCTCCCCATACCATCGAGTATATAAAGGGAGACCCTCTAGGTTGCAATCCTTTTATCCATAGGAAGTCGAGTCTGTCACCTTGTAACTGTGATACACTGAACACAGCCTTCGGGGAGATTACCTACACATACGTCAAGTCCTTGGTCATTTATTTTTCATTTTATTACCAAGGTGTATATGGCAGTTCATGGAAAATTGGTACACCCTCTTGCTTAGAGTACCTGAGTAGTCATTTTGATCTTTTTGTGACTCCTTAAAAAGAGAAGAGATCATCGAGCTCTTGTCCTTTCATGCTCGTTTCAACCTGAAAGTGATAGAGTCACATTTTTCTATGAAACGATAGAGTTTTGTTTCAGTGTCTTAAAATATTAACTGCCCACGAAATATTCATGGTTAAAGTTATCTTCCTTAGTGTTTTGTTTTACAGTTGTTTCCAACGGAAACATTTCCGGAGTTTACTAACCAAGGAATCCCCTTCAAAGGGAATCCTGGTCCTTTTCCTGCTTTTGGAAATGTTGGTGCTCCTTATATGGAAACATTGTCCCTTCCAGGGTTAACTGTTGGTTTGCATGTGTGGTTATTATCCACCTCTGTGGTCCCGGATGGTTTGACCTATGTTCAACCATCTCTTTCACCTTAACAACATCACGTTAATTCTAAGGTGGACCTCTCCCCTTCTTCACCTATTCCTTCGTCCTCCTCTTCTACTTCGCCTGATGAAATTTTGGATTTTAGTAACCAGGTGGCTAAGAAGAAGAAGAAGAAGAAGACAAAGAATAAGAAGTCAGATAAGTAAGAGGCTAATGCTGCAGCTATTGAGCCTAAGACATCTTCCATTGATAAACCATCCAACCTTCCTTGGAAAGTAAAATTCCCTTGCATGTTGTGCAAAGGTGACCATCTTCTTTGAGACTGTCCTGGCATTCCCAAGGTACTTAAAGCATGGTTCGACGACCATCCGTTGTTTCCTTTGGCTTCTGGAAGTCATATTGGTGGCACATCTTCGACTAGTACTGATAAGACTCGTAAGAAACAACGTAAGATTACAAATCCCTATAATTTGTGTGAAGGGCATCATCCCATTCAAATTTTTCTGTACATGGATAAAGCCAAGAGAGTGTTGGACAACCCTACTGTTTCTGCACCCTGGCTTCTGGCTGGTTACCAGAAATTTTCTTCGAGTCCTCCGCTAGCTGATTCCACGATCGGTCAAGAGTCATCCTTGGTTGATCTCGTTTCCTCGGAAATTCAAATTCATGAATCCATTCCTGACCAACCATTAGTCATGGAATCAGTCGATCTGGTCCCACCCATGGTTCATCAGGTCTTTTCCTTCGAGAGTGGATCTCATCCCCCTCACGTTCTTCTTGTTTCTTCAGATTCCTCGGACTTGGAGACAGATCCTCCCATCCCTGTGACTCAAGAAGTTGCTCTTCCTACTCACATGTCTATGGTCCAGGAGGATGCTCCTCTTGCTTCGGTAACAATAGGGGATGACCATGTCAATTCTATGGTACCCCCTCCAAGTAGTTTGGTCACTTCCTTCGATTGGAGTCAATTCTCATGATACCGCCTTCCTTCTTATGTGCCTTTTGAGATCATGGTACAGACCTTTGATGTGGTTGTACCCAACACCATTATAGATGAAGGTGTGTCTATTAGAGTTATGTATTCAACTACTTAGCAAGCTTTTGGTTCTCCACCGCTTGTGCCTATTATGCAGAATCTGTTGGCATTTAACAGAAGAACCAATCAACCATTAGGGATCCTTCCAAAGTTTCCTGTTACTTTGGGAGGGGAAACCGTCTATATAGACGTGATGGTTGTTCCAAGCCCCTTGGATTTCAATTTACTCTTGGGGCGTGACTATTCTTATTCCATGGGTGCACTTGTCTCTTCCCTCTTTCTTGTGATCTATTTTCCACACAAAGGTCAAATCGTGACCATTGATCAACATTCATTCTTTGGTCCTGATGTGGCAGTTGGCCCGCCATCGTCTCTTCCAGATCTTTATCTGTCGATTGTATCATCGCCACCGCAGGTTAATTATGTGGCTACCTATCCCGTGGCCACATTCAGTGATGGTTTCGTTGTGCATTGTGTTCTGGGGGCATTGGATCCTGATTTCTGAGATATTGTTCTCCCATAAAATGAGAACCTCTTGGAAGCCATGGCCTCTTATTCATCATGATAAGGTTGTCGGAGCACAATTTTTTTTCTTGTGTCAAGCTCCTTAAAAAATGAAACAAGGTCATTAGAGCAGAGTTAATTTTCTTGTGTCAAGCTCCTTAAAAAATGAAACAAGCTCGTCTGAGGATAGTTCATCTTCTATGTCAACCTCGTTAAAAAATGAATTAGGTCACGAGGATAGTTCTTTTACTGTGTCAACCTCGTTAAAAAATGAACAGGTTCCTTTTTCAATTTGAGCTTTTGATTAGATCTCATAAAATCCCAGTCGAGTCTTTCTCTTGATCTCGTAATTGAACCTTCCCTCCATCCGTCTTTCAAATGGACTGAAGCTTAGGGGGCATGTACCTTGAATTGATTCACCATGTTGGGGGCATGCAAACCTTATCAAGCATAGTTTATTTTTGCTTCAAGCTTGTGTAAAAATAAAACCATTCTTATTTTACCTCTCGTGATTGCCATTTTATCAGCCTGTTTTTCCAGATGAGCCTTGGTTTTCTTATTCTATTGCTACCATCTACTTGGCCGATCATACGCCTTCACTTCATTGTTTTACCCATTCCTGAGGAACATCCGCAATGAGTGGTCTTGTTAGCTAGTCTCTTGACCTTTACTTATTCTGAGTAGTTCCATCATCACCAGAACCAGTTGCTACCCTTAATACGACTCGTTCCTCAAGGTGGAGTTATCTTTCAACTCTTTTTTGACTCTCTAAAATTGAAAAGATTGTCGAGACTCTTATCGTTTTGAACTCGTTAAATGGCTGCAAAGTGATATCTACCCAGTATACATTTACCCCTTTTTCAGGCTGGGATGGATTACTTATGAAAAAGGAATACCTTAGCCTATCGCGACTAAGAGGTTCTTTCAGATATTGTTTTCTACCTTTCCAGATCTAAGAGACTATTTACGAAAAGGGCCATGATGGATTTTTCTTTCCTGCCTTCTTTTCAAACTCTCTAAACATGAAAATATGTTGAGTTCTCCCTTTGTCAGACTCGTTAAAACCTAATGACATCGGACTTCGTCACCATGACGTTACTCGAGTTCCTCCTTCCTAGGGCTCGTAAAATGTACTAGGTTAGATTTATCCGAAGTACAAACTTACAACACAAGCATATGCTATCCCCTTCAATATTGTTTTAAAAAATAATTGGGGTACTCGCCAGAAATGGTGGGGGAAAATGGAACCAAGTTTTAGTTATGTTGGCAGTATGTAGCTCTTGAACATGGCACTTGTTTACATTCATGTTGGGTTGGGGACATATCATTTCGTCACTTTTTCCTCCATGGGTTTGGGTAATCTCTTTTGACCTCTCATCTGCTCTTTGCCACGTCATCATGACCTCAGATCCATTGATGTCAAATACTGCCAAATATAGTGTCGTGTCGCTGATATGTTCAAGAGAAGTTTTCCTCTGCAATTTTCAATCTCCCTCTGATTATCTGTTGGTCGTGATTCACTATCATCATGTTACTCTGTCTCGTGTCGATGAAGTGGGAAACATTATGGCCCACCTTCGATCGGGTCACTTCATGTCGACTGCAACTCATTATCAAGGAATTTGATCAGGGGCTCCATCGGTACCTTGGTGCATGCCTAGGCAGCCCAGGGTTCTTCACCGTGCTGATCCACCTCGGTGGCATGATGGGCGTTACATGGTGTTCGACGCCAAATCCTTTGACCATTCGCTTGGTTGCAGAGTTGTACCTTGAGATCAACACGTATTGGTGGTTTCTCTCATGCACACTAACATCTTTCATCATTGGTGGTAAGCTGGTGTTTATAATATTGACTTCGCTCATATATTCGCACTTGAATTTGTACTTGCAGTCGAAGATGGAGTGCAAGACCACAGGTTTTGTCTTTGATAAAAAAATTCGGTACAGGATTTTGGTGGATCATCATGAATTATTGCATGACTCTTTTGATTGGCTGCGACCATACCTGAGTCTATTTGTGGATCCTTACTACTAGATGGTTGCATCCATACCTCAAATCTCGGTTTTTATATACTCTATTATGGATGGTTGTGCCCATACCACATGTTCATGTATCAGAGATATCAGTTGTATTCGTAGTTGCAGGTTTTCCGACAGTGATTTTTGGTTCGAACACGTTCTCATAAAGCATTTCGCCCCCCCCTCTCCCTTGGACCTCATGCTTTGGGGGGGCACTTGTTACACATCATTTTGTCACTGTCCCTGAAATCCCCATCTCGCCCATTGGAGGGTCATTTCCATGATCAATAAGCAGTGTTATGCCTTGCAAAGACCATCATTGTATCCCTTTACATGAGAATAATATTCCTTTTGTTGACAATTCCCTGAGCAGAGACTCAAAAACCCTTACTTTTACCTTGGCGCAGGTAGTCAATTATACCCTCGCGCTGAAGAGGAAGATTAACATTGGGCCCTGTGCCAACTGGCGCTCTGTCCCAGTTTTCCACCCGCGCTGAGCTGTTTATGGAATGTTTTTTAAAAATAGAGGCAGAGGTTCCACTCCAACCACCTCGAGGATGAGTCATTGGAAGTGGTTGAACTGAATAAACTACAGACTCCCTCCTTTAGTTTATGGTTTCCACCTCTTATGGGAAATCCCTAAAGGATAGGCCTCCCTCCCACCTTTGTAGGGGTCCTAACCTCCTCCTTTTCCTCTATAAAAAGAAGCTATCTCTCTTTGCATAAGCTAGCTGAACTTGTAGAATTGAACATACTATAGTAGAACTACTGGAGAGATAGAATAAGAAGGAATTACGTTGAGAGAGCTTGAGTCCATGCCTTCATCCCATCCAAATTACCTGACGAACATCTGAGACGTGCTTCGACTGAACTCCGCTGGAGGAGACTGCGACGTCAAAGCATTGGTTGTAACTCTTCCTTCTATCAATACATATACGTGACTATTGTTTGGTTCCCGTTTTGTATTATGTTACATGTTTAATGCAATATGCTTAGCCCTCTTTGACTGTCTAGTAGTTGCGAGTGAAATTATTATGTCGTATGTTGTTCTTGTTTTTTGTTCAATGTGCAGGTATTCGAGCATGACTGTGGAAGGATTGTGACTTGCCAAGGAAAGAGCGAGTGGCCACCACCACTATATCAACGATGACAACGTTGGACTCTAGATAGGTTGATCTACTGTGTCCTCTTTTCATTCAATAATTAGGAAGCAACACTCTATCATGTCTCTTTGTTTCTAGACCCACTCTAGGGCTAGAGGGATCTTCTCTATCCGTAGAGAGTATTTACCTGCTTAACACCTACCCATACAAGATTAGGTGTTCAAAATTCCCCCCTTAATCCGAAGGGGTATGTGTGAGTCCAAGAAGAGAGATGTAATACAAATCTGCAAAGTATTCATTTCAACACTTAGGCCGAATGACCTCTCTGAAATGTTGGCATAAAGAGGTGGTTTAAGGATGACCACCAACACTAGAACGCTTAGTGAAATTCCCAGAACTCTTCCAAATCTGGTAAGAAGCTTAGGACTTCTGCTAGAGGAAGTGCTCCTCATATTTTGAAGAGGGAGACCTTCAACCTAGAATAAGGGATGTCTACAACCTACGATGGTTTAAGGATGACCACCAACACTGAAATGCTTAATGCATTTCCTGGAACTCTACCAAAACTGGCAAGAAGTTGAAGTCTTCTGCTAGAGGAAGTGTCCTGAATTCTTTGAAGAGGAATAATATCAACCTTGCATAGATTGTTTAAGTATGACCACCAACCAAAGGCATGATTATGGGCATATGTGTCTTTGTCTACAACTCTGAATCTGGAATGACAGATTGTGGCTTAGGCTCGCTTGAACTGTTGTGTCTTTGGCTACAACTCTGAATCTGGAATGACAGGTTGTGGCTCAGGCTCGCTTGAACTACTGTGTCTCTGGCTACAACTCTGAATCTAGAATGACAGGTTGTGGCTCAGGCTCACTTGATGTGGCTTCGAAGCTTGTAGATGACCACCATTTCCCCCCCTGTCAGATACAAGGTGAGATGATGGCGAAAAATCAGCTACAAGATTGTTCAATATTCTAGAACAAGTTTTGTCATATGACTTAAACATATTATTGGTTGTTGATGCCCATTTCCAAGAAGCGATCCATCCAAGATGAATCTTTTTTCTTGCAGGAGGCTTTTTTTTTCAGCATTTGTGTGAAGATGGGTGTGCTGACCACAGTTATTGCATGGGTGAATATCGAAACATTGATCTTTCATATGGCTAAATTGATCACAGTGTTGGCATTTTATAATCTGTTATTGTTGTTGTGGAAGAGGAACAGAATCTAGAACAATTGTAGGTGAGATATCATGAATAAATCTGACACACTGAAATTTTATGGGCTTGGAGTAGTCAGGAATATGAAAGGAAAACTCCTTGTCATATCCAAGACTTGTTCTGTGATTGTTATGGACAAGCTCTTCCCAAGGTCTGATGATGGGCTTGGGAAGTGCAGACTGAACTTCTTCATCTGTATGTAACTTTGTTGCTTCATTGGGCATTGAATCTAAATCAACTTCAATTTGATATTCTTGGTGTTGATGGGAGTCTATCTCAATGTTCTGAACAAAAGCAGGTTTAGAATGATGACTCCACTATTGTAATTATTCTTGCTGAAGTTGAGACTACAACTAGAAAAATTCAATATTTTCTTGTACATTTTTTAAACATGCTAGAATATCAGATACATTGTCCTTACTGATATGGACTGTGTATGGTTAGAAGTGGACATTAATAGAGTTCTGAATAACTCTAATAATCCATGAAATTTTTTCATTGTTCAAACAACTCTAGTCAAAAAATGATCACAATATCAATCAAGCACTTATACTCAAACATGGCCAACATAAATTGTTTCTATTTATTGTAGTTCTTTCTAGAGAAAATATAGCTACCTTCCATCACAATGTTGGGTAAAGAGGCCAATCGTACAAGCCAAAAATTCATAAATAGACACAAAAGAGTAAAATTATTAAAACACCTCTTCTTCCTGGACTTGAGACGAAATAAAAAAGAGAGAACACTTGGATACCGACTCTAAATACTTGAAGCATACACATATCACTGCTCCAAAATCATATGAATTTTCTGAGAGAACCTGGCAATATGGTCTCCTTCCTCCACAAATGATTATCTGGGCCCTCAATGATTTAACTCATCCCAATAATTCTAATTCGACCCATTCGTAGGAGGAAAATTTTCCTTTGATCATTTCGGTTATGGCTCAGCTCGATTTACTGTCGAGACTAGAAATTTGGACCAAAATATACATCCCTCAGCCCAACAATATCCCCATGAATTCAGTGTAAATAAAATTGCAAACTCATCCCCCGGTAATTGTACAAATTCGACCCTCTTTATTTAGGGTTTCTGTCTTGTGGGTTCAATGAATTAAGCCCATGAATTTGGTTTTCAATAATTATGATAATTCAGATCCAACAGGGATTAGCCCGACCGCTACAATAACAAAAATTTCAGCTTCATAGAATGGAATATTTTCTATAGGAAGACGCACGGAAGGAGGAGGCTTGAGTGGTTGGGAGGGCGTAGGTGTGAGGGAGCCGATGGGAAGTGGAGAGGGAGATGGGAGGAGTGCCAGTAGTGGTGGTGCAGTTGGTTAGCGCGTAGGGGGCCGACGAATAGGGACGGATGCTTGAACGGAACACCAGTCCAATATCCCTTTGTATTGATATAGATTTTTGTTTGTTCCTCTGTTCCTTCAATTCAACTTCCAGAATGACCTGGTTCAATGATCCTGAGAGAAAATAAAATTTCTGGAAGAGGCTATCGAAGCCCTTGCCGAGAGTGGAACCAACATCCTTATGCTATTGTTGTACCTACGCACTTTCCATGGACAGTGTGGAGGGGAGCCTCAACTAGTGATTATAAAACCTAAGGACTATTCTCGTCCTTGTCGAGGGAGATGAAAACCATGGCTCAAAATCCATCCGAAGTCAAATACTTTGACGAGAATGTCACCAACACATAATCATTAGGGGAATTTTGAGGTCTAAAATGGGCCTCCTAAGGAAATAATAAAATAATAGCTAAACCAATAAAACAATATTTATAAATTTTCAATTCACTTTTTGTACCACAGTCCATGTAACCATAGTTAAATTGAATTCAAAAGTTGTACCAAAATCAAATTAATAAAAAAATTGTATTCATGTGACTATAAAAAAGAATAAGGTTTTCAAGAAAAAATCATTATCATTGTACAACTAATGCATTTGTCCTTTGTACTTAAATAACTTAAAATAAAATATAAATATAAATTCATAAATTCTTAATTATAGAATATACTATTAATTAAAATTTATATTATTTAAATTATATAATAACATGTAATTAATATACTATATAAAAATAATATAATATAATATATTTTTTTATGTATGAATTTTATATTACATATTGAATTGATTTGATTTATAAATAAATATTTGAAAATATACAAATATATTATTTATTGAAAAGTGTGTAAATACATGAAGATTGTGTAGGGATATGCATTGTTTCTTTCAAAAAATATGAAATGACAATAATAATATTTTATTCAAAAAATGTGAAATGACATTTATTATGAGTACTCTACTTTATGACTTTAAAAGTACTTAGAGCACTACCATGGTTAACCGTGAATTTTTATCCACCATTGAGAAGGTGATAGGTAAGTACCTTTAACTCAAGAAACAATTCCACCTAACCATTATGGATGATGTCATCCCCTAAAATGTGATTGGTTCTCATAAGTGAATTTTGATTGTACATTTTCCTTAGGAGGCCCATTTTAGACCTCAAAATTCCCCTAATGGACCTACTTCATTTGGAGAGAAAACAGGGAACTTATTCTTTTGAGAATAGTTTACTTGTATGTAAAAAATGCCAGCAGCATTGGAGATAAATATTCTAGTAGCTTTTGTGGTTCACTCAGAACTACTGCTCTGCCAGAAAGCCAAGTTTTGTGAAATATTGAAGCTTTTTTGTAAGTTATGGTTGAAGAAAATCACAAGCTATAGAAAGATATTCGGGATAAAGGCCTTAGAGAGTATAACATTGATCTAGTGTGGAGGAGCGTGATATGAGGCCAATTGTGCAGTGGCATAGTGTGATGTGAGTCCGAGAGGCAGCGATACTATCAAGCCATGGTGATACCACTGTAGTGGGACTGCATATATAGAGTAGTGACTGTGTGTGGGAGATATATGGAGTAGTGACTACGAGAGGGGAGAGCCTACAGGTTTGATGGAATGCGTAAGGTGAGAGGGAGCGACTGTAGGCCAAGAAGGTAAGGAGAACTATGTATGGAGGGTCGAGCAATGGGAGCGATGGGACCATATGAGGGAATACGAGGAGGCCGAGCACCGAGGGACAGTGGGAATGACAGGAACATTGTGAGGGAATCTGAATGGAGCGTTATGGACTGACAAGTTCAGAGAACACAGCTGGAATTTAGCTTATTGGAGCAAGGCCATCAATCGCCCGCTCTGATACCATGTTAAACAATGCATGGTAAACACACAAGGAAATAAGATAAGCATGAGATATCATTCTATTAACCATAGATGTACATTTATACTATATTAGATGTGACTCTTGGTTACACATTCCAAGGTCATTTGGACTCCTCTTTGGTTGTTCGGCTTCCACACCTACCCATAGAGGATTAGGTGTCAACAAAATTTCAGTTTCACAAGATGGATGAGCAGGGTACCCCATTATCAGTTCTTCATTAGACTTCTCTAGTCAAAAAAAACTCAGAGGAGTATACATATATTGATTTCATGGATAAGTTTCTTCATACTTCCCTCTATTTACTAAGCAGTAATGGCATACCAAGAATCTCACCAGATATTAAGAAGGTTTTGCACCTCTGAGACTAGTCAAATATTGGAGACTAGTATTTATACCAAAACCATACAGAAATCAAAATCTATGGGTGTGAGCTTCATCCATACAGATTACCAGTGTTTGTGCTAGTAATAATTTTTTCCCTAGAATACACTAGATAGATGTTGAACATGGATGAATATGAGTTTGTGTCAAATAAGAAGAAGGCACAGTTCAAACTGAAGGAACATGTAGGTCCCTTATATTATGATATCTAGAGTATCAAAAAAAGAAGTGGAGGTAATTTTAAAGAAGATGAAGTTCAAACCAAGTTTCACGTGGTATTATGATCCTTTAGGCATAATTTCAAAGATAAGGATTTAATATAAAAGCACTCCATATCCACATACACCTAGGCCAGAGATAGAGCAATATGATAACGAGGAGAATTGGATAGAAAACACCCTACAAGAATATGAAGAGTAGCTTGTTAGCCAAACTTCTCTACAGACTCAAGCTCCAAAGGTGACTGTGGAGGACATCTTTACTGGAAAGCCGCAACAATTAAAATCCTAAGTGTTGGTTTTTACTAGCCCACTTTGTTTGTTGATGTTCATAGAAAGGTTTCAACTTGTCATCAATGTCAAATATTTGAAGGAAAAATTAATCTCTTACCTTTACCTTTGAAGCCCATTTCAGTAGAAGTGATTTTTCAACAATGGGGTTTAGATTTCAAAGGAGAAATTCATCTGAGTTCTTCAACTTAGCATAAATGGATTCTGAACGGCACAAATTACTTTACCAAATGGATAGAAGAGGATCCAACTAGAGAAGCTACAGACTCAGTGATTATTCAATTTATGAAAAGAAATATTTTGTCGAGATTTGGTTGTTCTCACAAAATCATCACAGATAATATTTTTCTCTTTAAATCCAAAAAGATGATAGATTTCTACAACAAGTATCATATTGCGCTAGGACATTCTACTGCCTATCCTCAAGGAAATGGGTTACCAGAATCTTCTAACAAGAGTTTGGTTATCATAATAAACAATTTACTATGAGAAAGCATGAAATCATGGCATAAGAAACTGGTAAATTCTCTATGGGCTGATAGGATAAGCACAAAGAAGTGAATTTGGATGTCATATTTCCAATTGGTCTATGGAGTAGATACATTTTTTCCTACCTCCCTAGGAATTCCAGTATTAAAATTATTGCAATAACTAGATGTTGAATCAAAGGATGTGCGGATAATGGTAAATCAAATGGTACATTTGCAACAAACTAGAGAAGAAGTTTACAATAATACACAAATAATTGAGGATAATATCAAAATAATTCATCATAGGAGAGTCAAAGGATATGATTCCTAACTAAATGACCTTGTATTAAAATGGGATGCCAGAAATGAGAAGGGAAAACATGGAAAGTTTTATAGTTTTTGGAAATACCCATATAAGATTGAAGCATTCAGGGAACAAATGCATTTCTACTAAAATATCTACCGTGAAAATTATTTTTTTGAGGACCTATCAATGGTAGGCTACTCAAACATTATATTTCTTGAAGTCCATCTAGTATCTCATAACATCATTGTGTATACCATTTTACTTTTAGATATTGTAGGTATTGTTAGCATTGGTATTTACATCCCACCCATCCTGCCTTATTTTACTCTGCTTTCACCTCATCTCTATCATTATCATTGACCTCGCTTCATTTTTTTAACTATTTTTCCCAAGGGTGCCCAAGTCATCATTGTTCACAAGTACTAAACCCTAAATTTCCTCTCCCGCTGTGCTAGGGTTTTCTATGGAATCAGAGACAACTGAGAAGAGGAGGCATAAGGGAGGCCATTTCAGCAAGTATGAGGTCATTTCAATACATAAACATCATGTCTCCATCATTTTTTGAGAATTCATTCCAAGAATCAAATCATTCATCACACATAGGGTCGATTTTTTTTCAAACTGTGTTTCTGACCAAAAAAAGATGAATTTGACAAATGTGAGAGAGGTTTTCTTCCATCATAGACCATGGAAGAAAAAATTTCTTCCATTTTTACACAGGTGTCATATTTTTGGAGAAATTTCAAAAATACAGGTGCCACAGGAGAGTTGCTGCACTTCTGGAGCGAACTTGGGAAAATCATGTTTTCTCCTAGATTGATTGTCCAAAGGAATTTCTTGATACATCACATGATAACTAGACAAAGCGATATTTCCAATGAGCTATCATGAGCTCAATTTCGAGTTGAGGAAGGCCTCAAAAACTTTCCTGCAACATCACTCTCCATTTCTGCGCCCTCATTCTGCACTTTTTTACCAGTCTTGGGAAAATCACTTTTGACAAGGTAAATCAACTCCAATAATAAAACCAAAGGTATATTTTTAAATTACACAGGATAATATTTCCAAAGAGCTATCCTAGACCCAATTGGGATGCTGGGAAGGCCTCCAAATGTGGTCTGAAAAAAGGTGTTGCACACAGAGGACGCGTTCACCTTGGTCGTTGCGCGTTTAGCCTGGTCGTTGCGCATTAAGCCTGGATGTTGCACGTTTGGCCAAAATCACAGTGTAATTTATAACTACATTTCACTTTTAGCTAGGACATTGCACGTTTAGCTAGGACACTGCACGTTCTCTTGGGTCGTTGCGCGTTCACCCAGAAATTTCCAAAAAGTCTCTGCCAGATTTCCACTTCACAGTTTGACGCCAAAACTTCGCCACAATGAGTCTTCATGCCTCCATATGCCAGTAAGTAAAAAAAAAATCATCTTTCCATTCTACCAAATATCAATTTAAGGTGTCATTATTCTTAAGTGGATCTATTACCTCCTTCTAAATTCAAAAAAAACTAGTGTTCATTAAAAACTAATTTTCATTCCAAAACTGATCCCTAAACCTTCATATACTCTTCCTCACAATATTAAAACATTTTCCCAACTCCCTAATTTTATATCCCCATTCCGTAAGCAATCATATCCCTTAAAACCCTAAGTTCTAGGGTTTGAATTTCCTAGGCTCCCTTCCATATTCCCATCTCCTCCATTTCCTCACACCACCCTTCACTTCATACCCTTTCATTTCATTCCATCATATCCCTAGTGTTTTTGACACCAAATACATCATGGCAACCTAGCAGAGGTGAAATTGGCAAGCCTAAGAGGGTTGATTTCATAAATTTCCCAAAACCTACCAGAGAGGCTATAAGCATGTTTCTGCTTCACCTAGATTGAAAGGGGCCATGCCTTGTTCATCAACAAAACAGGTGGATAAAGGTAAGGAAAAGGCGATAGAGCCAGTCATTCATGATGAGTAGGAAAATCATGAATCAGAGCATGAATTTCAGTTGGTTGACCTCAATGAGGAGGATGAAGACAAAATCATACATGCATTAATAAAAGTTAAAGAGGCTAAAATTAGTGAGCTCCAAGATAGTCTTGAGAGGGCTAAATATGTGATTCACTTTCTTGAGCATGAAAATGAGTAACTGAAAACCAAACACACAATTTATGAGGTGAGATGCATCAAATCATAAAGAGAGGCATAGAAGGCTAAAGCCTTTCTTGAAGAGACACTAGAGAAGTATGGTGAACCTGATGATGATGAGGATCAGCCTCCAAGACAAAGACCTAGGACTAGAGGGCTGAAAAGAGCTCTATCCCTAGAGAGACAAAGGGAAGCTGAGTTAGTATACTAGCTTACCCTAAATGAACAGCTTTCCCTAGAAATCAGTGAGAATATGGAACCATGTCTTGATAGAGCCAATCTAAAATTGGAAAAGCTACTATAGAAGGCCAACAAGGATAATGATTTTTTGAGGACAAAGGTCAAACTTCATGCCCGAAAAGAGAGAGTTGGATTGGCCAAGCTCAAAAGAGCCAATGCCAAAACTGAAGACTTGACCAAGCAAGAAGAGAAAGAGAAGCTAGATATTCTTTCCGAGGTGACACTCCATGCCTCAAACACATGATCAGCAAATATCCCACCAATTTTGACAAATTTTTGGCAAACTTAGCATTTTGGTACATTTATGTGTTTTAAAGGTTATTTTTGCATAGTAAAATTGCTCAATGTGCAACACCTTGGATGCTACGCTCCTTTTTGAAGAATATAATAGACAAATGGCCACCACTAAAAAATTTATAATGATTATAACATCAACCCTGTGAATTTTCTAAGCTTTTCGAGGAGAACTGGTCACTGAAAAAGACAAAAAACCATCAAAAAACCATGTTTCTACCTCAATTTTTGCCTGGTCGCTACACGTTTACCAGTCTTGGGAGAAGTGATGTTTGACATGGAAAATGAAATTAATTTTGAAAATTGAAGGTATTTCTGGAAACTATACTTGAAGGGATTTCCAACAAGCTATCTTGGATCCAATTTGGACACCTGCAACCTAGTCAAAAACAGCCTGCAAGTTGGGGTAAAATGGCATTGCGCATTTAACAATTGATTGATGTTTTCTGAGTTTTTCTACAAATTTGAATTTTACCTTGGGGAATCATGTTCTTACCTCATGTAAATGATGAATATGAATGTAATTATCACGTTTTTACTATTTACTATGGTAAATACATTAGGTCAATCAAGCAAATGAGGTGTAATGAATCAATTCACAAAAGTTAGGGATGAATCACTTTGACCACCCTACACTCTAGGTTTGAATTCAGACTTTAGTGGATCAGATCCTCCTCTCATGGATTCGATCCTTGAGGGTGGGATATGTTGTTTGAGGACTATATTATGCCATTTTGGACTCATTTTCGAAATTTGGAATAGTTGGAATCAGTTTGATTCTGCTAGTTGATCAAGGGAACTTGTACTTAGTTTTGGTCAAGCTAATAAAGAGGAGTTGTAGCTACATTTATGGGATACCTGTGGTATTTAATGTCTTTCATAGTTTCTTCTTCAGTCACATATGTTTGAATGTATTTTTCATATTCACTTTCATGTCTATGTTATGATCTTTTATAAGTTTTAAATTCAGAATACATGTTTTACATGCTTTGTTTTGGGTAACTGATCATATTTTGTTTCATTATCTTATGTCTATGAGAAATAAATCCCTTATGTTTTTATTGGCTTTTCTTACAATTTCAAAACATTCCCCAGCCATTTCCTTTAAGTGATTGGCATTGTACCTAACTTGCCCCATTTATCCCTGCAACCCTAACTCATTTTCCTTGACCTAGCTTTCCTTGACCTAATTCCTTCATCCACTGGTTTCCCCAACCAAATCAATTCAAAACAACCCCATGCACTATATACCTAGCCTAAAGCCATAATTTCTCCAGCCCTCCTGGATGTGACCCTTTTTGATAGAGCCCTCTCCAACTTGAAAGGGTTAGCTATAAAGTCAAAAGCTTGGTTTGTGGTTACCTCTGTTGGGATTCCTTCCTCAGCCTTGGGAATCTGGTGGAGGGATAACATACTGGCACTGTTGCCGGGGAGGTGAAAAGACAAATCTTCCCTAGGAAATAACAACAAAGATTTAGATCTAACTCTTGATGGTGAACAACAGTTGGACATATATGATGGTTGAACCATTCACCTATCGACTCCATTGACTAAAATATCCAGAAAATCAACACTTAATGGAGACTCCACTGCATGAAGATCAATAGCTTCAAGAATTTTCAAGATGGAAATTGTTGCAAGAAGGTATGCTCCCATTAGCTGGGATCATATTCCAGGTTTCCCAAATAAAATGCCTAAGGGAGATTGGAAAAGGAATTTTCCTATGTTTAAAGATGATGATAGGAATGATGATGCTTTACATCTCATTAAATTTTGCATGCATACACGCAAGTTGAAGGTTGAATTTCCTGAAGATTAAATTTTAAAGATGTCCATGGTTTTTCTTGAAGGAAAAGCACGATCTTGGTATGAATGTTTGCCACCTGCCAGTATTTGTTCTCTTAGAGTTTTCCATTCAATATTTTATGAAGAATACAAGGAGTCCTACCCTTCTTTGTATTTAGTTAATAATTGTTGTGATCAATTTGAGGTTTTCATTCAAAACCTAAAGGATTATTATGATGATAATGAGTTCATGGATGAAGAGATCTTGGAGGCTTTGCATGACAATCCTTTTCATCACCAAAAAGAGCAAGTGTTTTCTCTCATGGAAGAAAAAGATGATGTATATTGTCTTGATGTTCATAAAGACTTCCCACAGGAAACAATTCTTGCAGCAGTACAGAAAGTTGATCAACCAAAGGTTAAAGAAGATATTCAACATCCTTGTGAATGTTTAGGAGAGAAAGAAGACAATTACTATGTTATCAAAAGAAAACAAAAATAAATTTCTTTGTTGTCTGAAGATGAGATAGATCAACTCATGAATAGTCATATTACAACCCAAGCTAATGCAGGTTTGCAGTGTTCACATAGTCAAGAAAGTGTTGGTAAAACTTCTTCCATTTTTTAAAATGAAAATCTAAGTTTAAATGAGGACGGTCCTGAAATTAGATTTATAGATCAGCATGAAGAAAGACAATCTCCTTTTTCAATGTTCATGTTTGATGAAGTTTCTCTTGAACTTGATTTGCCTGAGTACGATTAATCTGAAGATAATTTCGATGAGGAGCTTGATGAAACTATACAGGAAACTGTTGTGAGTAAACCAATTTATGATGATGATTCCCTGCAAGGAGATCAACTAGAAGATACTGTTGTATTTCATGAAGATGATAGGGCTGTCATGTTTGATAATTTTGAATAATGTTTCTTGTTTAAGGATGACTTGGATTATGAACTTAACGAGTATGAACCTAAGAGAGACAAAATGCCAGAGATTGAGTCAGAATTTCTCACGCTTGAGGAATTTACATCCAACACTCAGATAGCAGAAGGTTATACTTCCCTATGCTCTCCTATGGATCAAAAACCAAGTGTTCTTTCACATCATAATCAAGGGAGTACTTGTATTTTTGCTGCTGGATCTCAAGACAAGGTAATCCTTCAGGATTTTCAAGATCCCTTCGGTAGTCTTTTGCAATCATTGGAGAAAATGAATGTTGTCTTGTTTGTCAGCATAATCATTGGTTTCTGTTTCTATTGTAATTTGCCTACATGTACCTCATTCTGCCTGCTCGAGTAAATTGAGAGAAGAAATTCAATAAGTAGCCATCTCCTAGATTGGTTACACTGGAAGGATCATTTCACCTAATCAGTAATTGTGCAGCAGATTAGAGTAGGTTGGTATCATTTCAGTTTGATTTTATTTTATTTTCAGCAAGCGTTGACATAATTCATCAAGGTTTGAAGCCCGAGGTCAAGGCCCTAAGGCTTTGATGATCTATTAGAGTGCGTTGAAGTTTGCAGTGTCTTTTCAGTTTCAGTTTTAGTTTTAGTTTACATATTGGACTCCATTTCCCAATGGATAAGGCATTGATCAATGAGTTTCCAAAGATCTGGGGTTCTACACACCTCCTTCGGAGCTATCTTCCCCAGTTGGAGCCAATGTTCACACTGGTATTGAAATCCCACCCATCCAGCCTTATTTTACTTTGCTTTCACCTCATCTCCATCATTATCATTGACCTCGCTTCGTTTTTTAACCATTTTTTCCCAAGGGTGTCCAAGTCATCATTGTTCACAAGCACTAAACCCTAAATTTCCTATCAACGAGCTAGGGTTTGCTATTGGAATCATAGACATCTAAGCGAGGAGGAGGAGGAATAGGGGAGGTCATTTCAGCAAGTATCGGGGTTATTTCGGTACATAAACATCATGTCTCCATCATTTTTTGAGAAGTCATTCAGTAAAATCATTCGCCACACATAGAGATTCGGTTTTCTTCAAGCGTGTTTCTCTCACCAAACAGATGAATTTAACAAAAGTGAGATTTTTGTCCATCATAGACCAAGGAAGAAAAACATCCTTCATTGTTTAAATATTTTTCATGGTTTTGGAGAAATGTTAAAAATACGGAGTGTCGGGAGTGCCACGGGAGAGTTGTCGCACTTCGAGTGACCTTGGGAAAATCACATTTTATCCTAGATGGAGTGTCCAAAAGAATTGTGATAAGTCAAATGATAACTATACAAAGCGGTATTTCCAATGAGCTATCATAAGCTCAATTTGGAGTTGAGGAAGTATTCCAAAATTTGTACGCAGCAAATTATGCATTTACGCACCCTCATTACGTACTTTTTGACCAGTATTGGGAAAAACAACTTTTGACAAGGTAAATCAACTCCAATAATAAAACCAAAGGTATATTTTGAAATATATTAGGATAAGCTTTCCAACGAGCTATACTGGGCCTAATTGGGACTTCGGGAAGGCCTCCAAATGTGGTATGCAAAAATGTGTTGCACACAGAGGGCATTGTTGGAAATGTTGTCATTGATGGCAAAGGAGGTAGCAGATGCAGAGACAGGAACAGTTACAAGGAGACAAAGACAAACAATGGAGGCAGAAAAGAGGAAATGAATATAAAGGAGAAAGGCATAGGAAGAAAATACGGAGACAGAGCCGTTATCACAGCAGCAGAGGCAGAGCCACCGTTGTTATTCCAAGAATATGTATATATATATATAAATTCCGAGAATATTTTATACAGCCGGGTGTTACACATAATATAAATTAATTTTCGGACTTTATATTCAAATGCTCTGTATTTAGTTGAAGAACTCGACTTCTAGTCGATGTGGTGTTTTAAATTGTACATACCTAGATTGTAATGAGCTCTATGAACCAGCGTGAATAGGCTCTGTGGGGATGAGCACTGTACACATAGCCACAAGGGTTATGAATGGTGGAACTCTGCGTCAGAGTATAACATAACCATAGTCGAAAAATATATATATATATATATAATTGAATGGAGCGGAACCATAATTGTAACAAAGAATATATATATTTGAAATGTGATGAAAAGTTATATATATATATATATATATAATTGAAATCGTGGAGGACCAGAACCTGGAGCATAGGGAGAAGTGGAACCAAGAGCTGAATGAACAGTAACGGCAGTTTAAAGTGAACGGTGGTATTCATCGCACCACTATTATATGGAAGGCGGTATTCCCGAATTGGCAGCGATTCCATTGATTGATCGACGCGTGTCCCTGGATGAACAGTAAAACCACTGTTTAACATGTGCCTTCGCGCATTAACTTTCGTACCAGAACGCAGAGCGAAATTGACACGAGTCGTTGATCTGGAAGAGGGCCATCGGACGGTGATCGTGCGTCGGATTTGCCTGGAGTTTAACCAAGGTGTGCGGAGGATAACCCAAGTACGGAGTGCCATCGCGCATTATTGTTTGCGCATGTTGATCGAGCGATATACGTTGGATCGGGCAACGTAATACCAACCGTCGGATGGGCGCGTGGGTCAAAAAAGGTACGGTGTGCACTCGATTGGTCCTTTGGTTGTATTGTGGGCCTAGGGCGGAGTCATATATAATGAATTTGGTTTATTAATGTTATTCGACGTATTGTAATCTTAGTATAAGGCCCGGTGAGTTATATTAAAAAGAGTTTAACCAAGGTTAATCGTATTGGCGGCATAATAGAAAGTTCAAAAGTTTTATATATAAGCCGAGAGCCAAAATTAAGTTCGAAAATTGTAATGATCGAAATATGAATGAATTCATATGTATGATTTTATAGCCATGGTGGAATGTTGAATTAATATCTCAATTCTATGAATTGAGACATTAAAAATGACCAGACTTATTTGTTTGAGTTTGCCAGCGTAGACTAAGTGCAGAGTGAGATTTTCGGGTTGGAATATGATTGGAAATGAAGCTTGGGATGCATTTACACACAGTTAAGTGAAATATTGAAAAGTAATGGGAATATGGTTGATTTATTAACACTTCAGATTTAAGCATTGGAACTGCCAGTGTAGAACAAAGTAGAGATTGTGAGATTGCTCTGACTTGGGAAATGATTGGGAATGAAACTTGAATGCAATTATGGAAAAAGAAAAATAAGAGGAGAGCATGCAGAGATGAAAGTTCGGTGAACAGGAATAGCTACAGGAATGAGTTGGACAGGTGAATAAGCACAGAAAACAAGGAATATGCAGATGACAGTGAACAAAGTGTATGCAGAACAGGTTCTTAACAGTAGCAAAAAAAGACAAATCAAGTAAAGCCAAAATCCAGAAAAGGAGCCGAGTGAAATTGAAATGTGTAATTAAAAATGTGAATGTAAATGATGTAATTATTTTTATTGTTTGTGATGCAAAGGCAAGTATCCTAAGGAAAAGACAAAATCCCACTGTAGCATGGAAATTTGTACATATTGTAGTAATTCTAAAAAATGAGTTGGAAAAAGGAATAAGAAGACAGAAGCCAAAGAGTCATGACTGTTCACTTCAAATTCCTTGTGAAATACAAATAGTCATGTGAGAATTTCTATATATAATATCAAATTTGATAAGCTCAGGAGAGGGGTTGAGAGAGAGAGAAAATATAGAGAATGTAGAATATAGAAGAATAAGGCAGAGAAGATTAAGAGAAGAAGAGCAGAAAAGAGAAGCTACAGAACAGAGCTGATATCTGAAGTAAATCAGAAAACATTCAGTTTGATAAATTGAGGAAGTTGGAGCTTCCCTATCAAGTTGCAGCTTGATAGCTATCAGTTGTAGCTGACTAAGGTTGAAGCCTCCTGTAGGTTGGTGCCTGCAGAAAATTGAAGGGAGTTGGTGCTTCCTTGCAAGTTGTAGCTTGCAGAATTGAGGTTGGAGCCTCCTGTAGGTTGGTGCCTACAAAAAAATAGTGGTGAGAGGGAGTTGGAGCTTGCCTTTGCATCACAACAATAATAAGATGTGGTTTTCTCCCTTTATGGGTTTCCACTTATATTTGGTGTCTCTGTGCTTGATATTTATGTATTGATCTGATATGTATCATCTGCTTAATACCTGCTACTCTCATATTAAGTCTACTGCTATATTATACTAACACTTGCTGCTTACATTCTAAGATTACTCACACATTAAGTTGGATATGAAATGAAGGTGTAAATAAGTTTAATGAAAAGTTCTAAAAGATCAGGAATGTGTTAAACTGATTCACCCCCCCCCCCTCTCAGTTTAACTAAAGGTTCAACAGGCATGTTCACCTTCGTCGTTGCGCATTTAGCCTGGTCATTGCGCATTTAGCCTGGATGCTGCGCGTTTCGAAAAAATCACAGTGTAATTTCTAACTATGCTACGTGTTTAGCTAGGACACTGTGCATTCACCCAGAAATTTCCAAAAAGTCTCTGCGAAATTGCCACTTCACAGTTTAATGCCAAAACTTTGTCACAATGAGTCTTCATGGCTCCATATTCTAGTAAGTAAAATTTTTTCATCTTTCCATTCTACCAAATATCAATTTGAGGTGACATTATAATTAAGTGAATCTAGTACCTCCTAAATTCAAAAAACCATAGTTTTCATTAAAAACTAATTTTCATTCCAAAATTGATCCCTAAAACTTCATATACTCTTCCTCACAATCTTAAAACATTTTCCCAACTCCCTACTTTTATATCCCCATTCCCTATACAATTATATCCCTTAAAACCCTAAGTCCTAGGGTTTCACTTGCCTAGGCTCCCTTCCATATTCCCATCACCTCCATTTCCTCACACCACACTTCACTTCATACTCTTTCATTTCATTCCATCATATCCCTAGGGTTTTTTACACCAAATACATCATGGAAAACTAGTAGAGGTGAAATTAGCAAGCCTAATAAGGTTGATTTGAGCCATTTCCCAAAACCTACTAGAGAGGCTATAGGCATATGTTTGCTTCACCTAGAGTGAAAGGGGCCATGCCTTCTTCATCAACACAGCAAGTGGATAAAGGTAAGGAAAAGGTGATAGAGCCAGCGATTCATGATGAGTAGGACAATCATGAAACAGGGCATGAATTTCAATTGGTTGACCTCGATGAGGAGGATGAAGAAAAAATCATACATGCAGTAATCAAAGTTAAAGAAGCTAAAATTAGTGAGCTCCAAGCTAGTCTTGAGAAGGCTAAATATGTGATTCACTTTCTTGAGCATGAAAATGAGCAGCTGAAAACCAAACACGCTATTGATGAGGTGGGATGCATCAAAGCAAAAAGAGAGGAAGAGAAGGCTAAAGCCTTGCTTGAAGAGACACTAGAGAATTATGGTGAACCTGATGATGATGAGGATCAGCCTCCAAGACAGGGACCTAGGACTAGAGGGCTTAAAAGAGCTCTAGCCCTAGAGAGACAAAGGAAAGCTGAGCTAGTAGACCAACTTACCCTAAATGAACATTTTTCCCTACAAATCAGTGAGAATAGGGAACCATGGCTTGATAGAGCCAATCTACACTTGGAAAATTTGCTAGAGAAGGCCAACAAGGATAATGACTTGTTGAGGACAAAGGTCAAACTTCATGCCTGGAAAGAGAGAATTGCAATGGCCAAGCAAGAAGAGAAAGAGAAGCTAGATATACTTGCTGAGGTGATACTCCATGCCTCAAACACATGATCAGAAAATATCCCACCAATTTTGATAAAATTTTGGCAAACTTAGCATTTTGGTACATTTATGTGTTTTTAAGGTTATCTTTGCACAGTAAAATTTCTAAACGCGCAAAACCTGGGACGCTACGCTATTTTTTGAGGCTTCTGATAGACAAATGGCCACCACCAGTAGATATATAATGATGAGAAAATCAACCATGTGAATTTTCTAAGATTTTGGAGGAGAAATGGTCACTGAAAAAGGCAAAACACCATCGAAACCCCATGTTTCTGCCTCAATTTTTGACTGGTTGCTGCACGTTTACAAGTCTTGGGAGAAGTGTTTTTGACAGGGAAAATGACCTTCATTTTGAAAACTGAAAGTATTTTTGGAAACTGGACTTGAAGGGATTTCCAGCAAGCTATCTCGAAGCCAATTTTGACACCTGCAACCCAGTCAAAAACAGCGGGCAAGTTGGGGTAAAATGGCGTTGCGCGTTTAAGAATTGACTGATTTTTTAGAGTTTTTCTTCAAATTTGAATTTTAACTTGGGTAATTATGTTTTTACCTCATGTAAATGATGAATATGAATGTAATTATTATACTTTTACTATTTATTGGGGTAAATACATTAGGTAAATCAAGAAAATGAGATGTAATGAATCAGTTCACAAAAGTTAGGGATGATGACCACCCTACACTCTAGGTTTCAGTTCATACTTTAGTGGATCAGATCCTCCTCTCATGGATTCGACCCCTGTGGTTGGGAGAGGTTGTTTGAGGCCTATATCATGTCTTTTTTTACTCATTTTCAAAAGTTGGAATAGTTAGAATCAGTTTGATTTTTCAAGTTGATCAAGGGAACTTGTACTCAGTTTTGGCCAAGCTAATAAAGAGGAGTTGCAGCTACATTTATGGTATACCTATGGTATTTAATTTCTTTCATAGTTTCTTCTTCAGTCACATATGTTTGAATTTATTTTTCATATTCACTTTCATGTCTATGTTATGATCTTTTTTAAGTTTGAAATTCAGAATACATGTTTGCCATGCTCTGTTTTGGGTAACTGATCATATTTTGTTTCATTATATTCTGTCTGAGAGAAATACATCCCTTATTATTTTCTCAGCTTTTCTTACAGTTTTGAAACCATTCCACAACCATTTCCTTCAAGTGATTGGCATTGTACCTACCTTGCCCCATTGATCCCTGCAACCCTAACTCATTTGGCCTGACCTAGCTTTCCTTGACCTAATTCATTTATCCACTCATTTTCCCAACCAAATAAATTCAAAACAACCCCTGCACTCTATACCTAGCCTAAAACCCTAATTTCTCCAGCCCTCTTGGTTGTGACCCTTTTGGAGAGAACCCTCTCCAGCATGATAGGTCTAGCTATCAAGTCAAAAGCTTGCTTTTTGGTTACCTTTGTTGGGACTCCTTCCTCAGCCTTGGGAATCTGGTGGAGTGATAACATACTGGTGCCATTTCCGAGGAGGCGAAAAGACAAATCTTCCCTGGGAAAGAACGACAAATATTTAGATCCAACTGTTGATGGTGAACAACAGTTGGACGTATATGAAGGCGTAACCATTCACCTGGCGACTCCATTGACTGAAAGATCCAGAAAATCAACACTTAATGGAGACTCCACTGCATGAAGATTAGTAGCTTCAAGAATTTTCAAGATGGAAATTTTTGCAAGAAGGTATGCTCCCATTAGCCGGGATCACATTCCAGGTTTCCCAAATAAAATGCCTAAGGTAGATTGGAAAAGGAATTTTCCTATGTTTAAAGATGATGATAGGAATGATGTTTCTTTACATCTAGTTAAATTTCACATGCATACATGCAAGTTGAAGGTTGAATTTCCTGAAAATTAACTTTTAAATATGTTCATGGTTTTTCTTGAAGGAAAATCACGATCTTGGTATGAAGGTTTTCCACCTGCCAGTATTTGTTCTCTTAGAGTTTTCCATTCAATATTTTATGAAGAATACAAGGATTCCTACCTTTCTTTGTCTTTAGTTAATAATTGTTGTTATCAATTTGAGGTTTTCATTCAAAACCTAAAGGATTCTTATGATGATAATGAGTTCATGGATGAAGAGATCTTGGAGGCTTTGCATGACAATCCTTTTCATCACCAAAAAGAGCAAGTGTTTTCTCCATGGAATAAAAAGATGATGTATATTGTCTTGATGTTCATAAATACTTCCCACAGGAGAAAATTATTGCAGCAGTACAACAAGTTGATAAACCAAAGGTTAAAGAAGATATTCAACATCCTTGTGAATATTTAGGAGAGAAAGAAGACAATTACTGTGTTATCAAAAGAAAACAAAAAGTAGCTAATGAAGAGTCATATTACAGTCCAAGCTAATGCAGGTTTGTAGTGTTCACATAGTCAAGAAAGTGTTGGTAAAACTTCTTCCATTTTTTAAAATGAAAATCTAAGTTTAAATGAGGACAGTCTTGAAACTAGATTTGTAGATCAGCATGAAGAAAGACAATCTCCTTTTTCAATGTTCATATTTGATGAAGTTTCTACTAAACTTGATTTTCCTAAGTACGATAAATCTGAAGATAATTTCGATGAGGAGTTTGATGAAACTATACAAGAAATTGTTGTGAGTAAACCAATTTATTATGATGATTCCCTGCAAGGATATCAGCTAGCAGATATTGTTGTCTTTCATGAAGATAATAGAGTTGTCATGTTTGATAAATTTGAAGAATGTTTCTTGTTTAAGGATGACTTAGAATATGAATTTAAGGAGTATGAACCTGAGAGAGACAAAATGCCAGAGATTGAGTCAGAATTCTCACGCTTGAGGAATTTATAACCAACACTAAGATAACAGAAGGTTATACTTCCCTATGCTCTCCTATGGATCAACAACCAAGTGCTCTTTCATGTCAGAATGAAGGGGGTACTTGTATTTTTGTTGTTGGATCTCAAGACAAGGTAATGCTTTAGGATTTTCAAGATCCCTTCGGTATTCTTTTGCAATCATTGGAGAAAATGAATGTTGTCTTGTTTGTCAGCATAATCCTTGGTTTTAGTTTCTATTGTGAGTTGGCTACATCTACATCATTCTGCCTGCTCAAGGAAAGTGAAAGAAAAACTTCAGTAAGTAGCCATATCCTGGATTGGTTACATTGGAAGGGTCATTTCACCTAATCAGCAATTGTGCAGCAAATTAGAGTAGGTTGGTATCATTTCAGTTTGATTTTATTTTATTTTCAGCAAGCGTTGATAGAATTCATCAAGGTTTGAAGCCCGAGGTGAAGGCCCTAAGGCTTTGATGATCTGTTAATGTGGGTTGAAGTTTGCAGTGTCTTTTTAGTTTCAGTTTACAGATTAGACTCCACTTCCCAATGGATAAGGCATTGATCAATGAGCTGTTTCCATAGATCTACGGTTCTAGACACCGCCTTCAGAGCTATCTTCCCCATCCAGACCCGATGTTAGCACTGGTATTTACATCCCACCCATCCCGCCTTATTTTACTCTGATTTCACCTCATCTCCATCATTATCATTGACCTCACTTCTTTTTTTAACCATTTTTCCCAAGGGTGCCCAAGTCATCATTGTTCACAAGCACTAAGCCCTAAATTTCCTCTCCCACTGAGCTAGGGTTTGCTATGGAATCATAGACATATGGGCATAGAAGGCATAAGGGAGGTCATTTCAGCAAGTATGAGGTCATTTCAGTACATAAACATCATTTCTCCATCATTTTTTGAGAATTCATTCCAAGAGTCAAATCATTTTCCACACATAGGGTCGAGTTTTATTCAAACTGTATTTTTGACCAAACAAAGATGAATTTTACAAAAGTGAGATCAATTTTTTTCCATCATAGACTAAGGAAGAAAAACCTCATTTATTGTTTACACAAGTGTCATGGTTTTGGAGAAATGTTAAAAATACATGTGCCACAGGAGAGTTGTCGCACTTCTAGAGTGACCTTGGGAAAATCACTTTTTCTCCTAGATGGAGGGTCCAAAGGACTTTCTTGATAAGTCAAATGATAAGCATACAAAGAAATATTTCCAATGAGCTACCATGAGCACAATTTGGAATTGAGGAAGGCCTCCAAAAGTTGCCTGCAACATCACTCTACATTTCTGCACCCTCATTCTGCACTTTTTGACCAGCCTTGGAAGAATCATTTTTTGACAAGGTAAATCAACTCCAATAATGAAAAAAAGGTAGATTTGGAAAGAAGACAGGATAATTTTTCTAACGACATATCCTAGGGACAATTGGGACACCGATAAGGCCTCCAAATGTGGTCTACAAAAAGGTGTTGCACACAGAAGGCACGTTCACCTTGGTCGATGCGCATTTAGCCTGGTTGCTACGCGTTTAGCCTAGATGCTGCGCGCTTGGCCAAAATCACAGTGTAATTTCTAATTTCACTGTGTGTTTAACTAGGGTGCTACAGGTTCTCTTTGGTTGATGTGCGTTCACCCAGAAATTTCCAAAAAGTCTCTGCCAGATTGCCACTTCACAGTTTGATGCCAAAACTTCGCCACAATGAGTCTTCATGCGTCCATATGCAAGTAAGTAACAATTTTTCATATTTCCATTCTACCAAATATCAATTTGAGGTGTCATTATTCTCAATTAAATCTAGTACCTCCTTCTAAATTCAAAAAACCCTAGTGTTCATTAAAAACTAATTTGCATTCCAAAACCTCACAATCTTAAAACATTTTCTCAACTCCCTATTTTTATATCCCCATTCCCTAAGAAATCGTATCCCTTAAAACCCTAAGTCCTAGGGTTTCACTTGCCTAGGCTCCCTTCCATATTCCCATGACCTCCATTTCCTCACACCATCCTTCACTTCATACTCTTTCATTTCATTCCATCATATCCCCAGGGTTTTTGACACCAAATACATCATGGCAACCTAGCAGAGGTGAAATTAGCAAGCCTAAGAGGGTTGATTTGAGCCATTGCCCAAAACCTACCAGATAGGCTATAGGCATGTGTTTTCTTTACCTAGAGTGAAAGGGGCCATGCCTTCTTCATCAACACAGCAAGTGGATAAAGGTAAGGAAAAGGTGATAGAGCCAGACATTCATGATGAGTAGGACAATCATGAAAGAGAGCATGAATTTCAATTGGTTAACCTCGATGAGTAGGAATAAGAAAAAATCATACATGCAGTAATAAAACCTAAAGAGGCTAAAATTAGTGAGCTCTACGCTAGTATTGAGAGGGATAAATATGTGATTCACTTTCTTGAGCATGAAAATGAGCAGCTGAAAACCAAACACACTATTGATGAGGTGAGATGCATCAAAGCACAAAGATAGGCAGAGAAGGTTAAATCCTTGCTTGAAGAGATGCTAGAGAGGTATGGTGAACTTGATGATGATGAGGATTAGCCTCCAAGACAGAGACCTAGGACTAGAGGGCTGAAAAGAGATCTAGCCCTAGAGAGACAAAGGGAAGTTGAGCTAGTATACCAACTTACCCTAAATGAACAGCTTGCCCTATAAATCGATGAGAACAGGGAACCATGGCTTGATAGAACCAATCTACACTTGGAAAAGCTGCTAGAGAAGGCCAACAAGGATAATGAATTTTTTAGGACAAAGGTCAAACTTCATGCCCGGAAAGAGAGAATTGCATTGGCCAAGCTCAAAAGAGGCAATGCCAAAATTAAAGACTTGACCAAGGAAGAAGAGAACGAGAAGCTAGATATACTTGTCGAGGTGACACTCCATGCATAAAACACATGATCAACAAATATCCCACCAATTTTGACAAAATTTTGGCAAAATTATCATTTTGGTACATTTCTTTGTTTTTAAAGTTATTTTTGCACAGTAAAATTGCTAAACGTGCAACACCTTGGATGCTACGCTCTTTTTTGAGGAATCTAATGGAAAAATGGCCACTACCGGAAGATTTATAATGATGAGAAAATCAACCCTGTGAATTTTCTAATATTTTGGAGGAGAACCAGTCACTGAAAAAGACAAAAATCCATCAAAAACCCATGTTTGTGCCTCAATTTTTTCCTGGTCGTTGCGCGTTTACTAGTCTTGGGAGAAGTGTTTTTGACAGGGAAAATGACCTTAATTTTTTAAACAAAAGGTATTTCTGGAAACTATACTTGAATTTATTTCCAAAAAGCTATCTTGGAGCCAATTTGGACACCTGCAACCCAATCAAAAATAGCCTGCAAGTTGGGGTAAAATGGCGTTGCGCGTTTAACAATTAACTGATTTTTTCTGAGTTTTTCTACAAATTTGAATTTTACCTTAGGGAATCATGTTTTTACCTCATGTAAATGATTAAAATGAATTTAATTATCATGTTTTTACTATTTACTAGGGTAAATACATTAGGTAGATCAAGCAAATGAGGTGTAATGAATCAGTTCACAAAAGTTAGGGATGAGTCACTTTGACCACCTACACTCTAGGTTTCAGTTCAGACATTAGTGGATCAGCTCCTCCTCTCATGGATTCGACCCCTATGGTTGGGAGAGGTTGTTTGAGACCTATATCATGTCATTTTTTACTTATTTTCAAAATTTGGAATAGTTGGAATCAGTTTGATTTTTCTAGTTGATCAAGGGAACTTGTACTCAGTTTTGGCCAAGCTAATAAAGAGGAGTTGTAGCTACATTTATGGGATACCTGTGGTATTGAATGCCTTTCATATTTTCTTCTTCAGCCACATATGTTTGAATGTATTGTTCATATTCACTTTCATGTCTATGTTATTATCTTTTACAAGTTTGAAATTCAAAATACATGTTTTCCATTCTCTATTTTAGGTAACTAATCATATTTTCTTTCATTATCTTCTATCTGAGAGAAATACATCCCTTATGATTTTCTCAAATTTTTTTATAGTTTCAAAAACATTCCACAACTATTTCCTTCAATTGATTGGCATTGTACCTACCTTGCCCCATTGATCCCTGCAACCCTAACTCATTTTCCCTAACCTAGCTTTCCTTGACATAATTCCTTTATCCACTGATTTCCCCAACCAAATCAATTCAAAACAAACCCCTTCACTCTATACCTAGCCTAAAACCCTAATTTCTCCAGCCCTCTTGGCTATGACCCTTTTGGAGAGAGCCCTCTCCAGCTTGATAGGGCTATCTATTAAGTCAAAATCTTCGTTTGTGGTTACCTCTGTTGGGATTCCTTCCTCCGCCTTGGGAATCTGGTGGAGTGATAACAGGTGTGGGTGGTTTTCATTGTAAATTGAAGTCTGAAGCGAAGGCCCTAAGTTTCAGATGAATTGCTGCTATTTCTGCGATTTTCAATTTAAACAAATTGGTTTCAGTCTTTGCTGATGAAATAATTGTCCAACGGAGAAGGCTATTGATATACGGTATTCTTGACACCTCACAGGGAGGATGGCATCCTTGTGGGAGCCATTTTTACGGTCATATAAATATAGTAATCCTCTGTGATTATTTGGTTTTTTATCCCACAGTGATATTGTAAAAAATTACTTTTTTATTTTAATTGCTTAGCTCATAGAAAATAAAAAATAAAAGAAGAAAAAAGAAAGAAAATAAAAGAAATAGAATGGGATAAAAAAATATATTTATAAAAAAAAAATATAATAAAAATCCCAAAGATATGGGCACGCTAACTTAAATTTCGCCACAATAATTTTATTTAAAGTCTTTATTTTTGAAAAAATATCAAAGCTATGAAAAGATTTTTTTTGTCACTTTCAATAAAGCCAACACACATCTCAACAGTTACAATAATTCTTGCTTTGATCAACAACGGAGGATGGTTTTTGCCCCCCTACCCTCGACCCTTCGGAACTTAACGGGAGGGTGGGAGCCCAAAAAGTGGTTTAAATCACACCTTGTCTGACTACATGCCGACTCTTGGGAATTTTTGGGGGCTCCCTTCCATTTACCGCTTACCACCCTTACCCACCCCACCCCCTAGAAAAATGCCATCCTGCTCCTCTTTAACTTTCTCCCAAGTTTTTCCCTAGCATCCACCTGTCCTTTATTCTGCAATTCATGCACCACCATATATACATCACTCCCCATCATCCACGTCATTTGACCATTACCTTTCTAATCAACTGCCAATTGGAAAATGGATGTTATACATTAAATTTCTCCCGCCAACTGATCTGTTACAAATAAATGCGTCGCTCTCAAAACGGTAACAATTCCATTATAATTCCTATCCCACCAGCTATAAAACCCCTCAGACACCTATAGATTTTTCCCTTTCAACATTGTTTGAATTATACAGATCTTTAGTGAGTCATTGCGAAGATACCAGCGTGAATTTGTGAGTCCTTTTCCTCTGCAACTTCAGTAACACAAGTCGCCTGGAAGTCTTGTTTTTCAAATTTTCCTCTGTAAATCCCAATTCCTCGACTTCCCAGGTTTAATTCTTTGCTCTTTCATTTTTCCCTCTCTAATTCAAAATTTCGTTAAAGAAGGGAAAGGGAAAAATGCTCGAAGAAGATCCCATGCTACCCATTATCCCCGATTTAGATAAAACTACTATGATCGATACCCAATACAAAATAGCTAAAGCCCAATCTGAATTTGAACTATATGAGCTTCATAATTGGAAAAAATAAAAACACCTAGATCAAAGCAATGATTCAAGTATGTGGGATTATTTTATTCCTCGATTTACATTTCCTCAAACCCATTTTTTCCCTGAATTATCTTCATGTTGTCATCTTAGATACATCCCCACCCAAAAAACAATAATTGTCCATAACAAAGAGGTCCTCTTTTCTATTTACTCGAAGAGAACTTTTCAAGCCTTACAGATAAAAATTAAAACCTCTCTACATCCTTTTTCCACCGTTGCATTAATGGAAATTTATAAAAGCCTTACCTTCCAGCGAGACAACATTTATGCATGCTTTTTACCTGAGAATGCTCTGTTGAAAATAACAAATCCACCATACTCTGTTTCTATTTTCCCATAAACATCAAGACAAGTGATTTCTATGGTTACTCAGTTATTAGGTTATTATACAGATCATTGGGTTGATAAAGTACTTTTTTTATTTCTATCAGTGTTTGCAATTTTTCAGAAACCTTTAATTATGCTTAATTACAGTCATTTTTTATCAGATAGCATGCATGAACAATTTCTCAGGTTCAAAGCTGAAGGTTTTTTCAAATACCAATCATTTTTTGTTTATCTAATGTTATTTTATCAAGCAGGCAGATTCAAGTTTCAGTTGCAAAATATGGATGAGCAAGGTAACCCATTATCAGTTATTCATTGGACTTCTCTAGTCAAAATAAACTCAGAGGAGTAGACATATACTGATTTCATGGATAATTTTCTTCACACTTCCCTCTGTTTACTAAGCAGTGATTTCATACCAAGAATATCGCCATAAATTATGAAGGTTTTGTACCTCTCATAGCAGTCAAATATTGGACACTGATATTTATACCAGAACTATACAGAAATTACAATCTATGGGTGTGAGCTTCCTCCATACAGATTACCAGTGTTTGTACCAATATCAATTTTTGCCTTAAAATATGCTAGACATATGTTGAACATGGATGAATTAGAATTTGTGTCAAATAAGAAGAAGGCTCAGTTCAAACTAAAGGAACATGTAGGTCCCTATATTGTGAATATCAAAGTAGCAGCAAAATAAGTAGAGGTAATTTTAAAGCAGATGAAGTTCAAACCAAGTTTCACATGGTCTTATGATCCATTAGGGATAATTTCAAACATAAGGATTGAATAAAAAAGCACTCAATATCCACATACACCTAGGCCATAGATAGAGCAATATGCTAACCAGGAGAAGTGGACTGAAAACACCCTGTAGGAAGCTGAAGAGCAGCTTGTTAGCTAGACTTCTCTACAGACTCCAGTTCTAAAGGTGACTTTGGAGGACATCTTTACTGGAAAACCACAGCAAATAAAATCCTAAGAGCAATTGTCCCACTTTGTTTATTGATGTTCATAGAAAGGTTCAACCTTTCATCAATGTCAAATATTTGAAGGCAAAAGGAAGCTCTTACCTTTACCTTTGAAGCCCATTTAAATAGAAGTGCCTTTTTAATAGTCATGTTTATATTTCATAGGAGAATTCATCTTATTTCTTCAGCTTAGCATAAATAGATTCTGACAGCCACAGATTACTTCACCAAATGGATAGAATCAGTTCCAACTAAACAAGCTACAGACTCAATGATTATTCAATCTATGAAAAGAAATATTTTTTCCAGATTTAGTTGTTCTCACCAAATCATTGCAGATAATGTTATTGTATTTAAATCCAAAAAGATGATATGTTTCTACAACAAGTATCAAATTGTGCTAGGACATTCTACTGCCTACTATCCTCAAGGAAATGGGTTAGAAAAATCTTCTAACAATAGTTTGGTTAACATAATAAAGAAGTTACTGCAAGAAAACAAGAAATTCTGGCATAAGAAACTAATAACTTCTCTATGGGCTGATAGGATAAGCACAAACAAGTCAATTGGTATGTCACCTTTCCGGTTGGTCTATGGAGTAGATGCAGTGTTTCCTACCTCCCTAGGAATTCCAGTATTAAAATTATTGCAAGAACTAGATGTTGAATCAAATGATGTGCAAAGAATGATAAATAAAATGGTACATTTGTAGCAAAATAGAGAAGAATTTTACAACAACTCATAGATAATTTAGGAAAATATCAAAAGAATTCATGATAGGAGAGTCAAGGTAGATGATTTCCATCTAAATGACCTTCTATTAAAATGGGATGCCAGAAATGAGAAGAAGGGGAAATATGGAAAGTTTGATAGTTTATGGAAATGCCATTATAAGTTTGAAGATTTCATGGGAACAAATGCATTTATACTAAAATAACTAACATGAGAAGTATTTGTTGGAGGACCTACCAATGGCAGGCTACTATAACATTATTTCTCTTGAAGTCCATTTGGTCTCTCATAACATCATTGTATATACCATTTTTCTTTCAGATACTGTAGGTGTGGGTGGTTGTCATAAAAAATTGAAGCCCAAAGTGAAGGCCCTAAGTTTCAGATGAATTGATGTTATTTTTGTGATTTTCAATTTAACCAGATTGGTTTCAGTCTTTGCTGATGAAATAATTGTCCAATGGAGAAGGCTACTTGATGCAGGAGCATCGGACCACCCTTAATCATAACTGAAATTCAACACTGCGGAAGGTGAAATGTGGATAACTGTTTGTAAATGGGGTTTAATTTCCATGAAACAGAGCTAAAATGATCGAAGAAATATGTCTCTAGAAGAATTGATTTATTGTAATTATCTGCCATGTAATCAAACAGAGAGATTCCAGGGGTCAATTGAACGAGTTGTGGGAGAAAAATTCGTGGATCTTAGATGATCCAATCCTTTGTAATTAATTTACAAAGGAATTATGTATTGCATGTTAAAGAGTGGAACGCAATGTAGCCTGACGGCATAAGTGTGATTCAGGTCGTAGTTGCCTTAGCATATAACTCGAGTTCGGTGAAGTAATGAAATGTGTGTGTTTTTGTATATCCAGGATTAATCTGGATTTTGTATAATCTGTGTGTTTCATGAATGTTTTGATTCCAGTGTTTTATGTGCATTTGTGAGAATTGCAATCGTTTTATGAGTTGACGAGAAGCTCAACAGAACTATGGTGTGCCATATTGTTCGAGTAAAATTTTTGTTAAGGTTTCAGAATGGATTGATCAGTAGAGTGAGAGATTCGAAGAAGAGCGAGCAGTGAGGACTGTTAGATACAAGTGCAAATCAACGGTGTAGATTAAATCGCAATCAGAGTGATTTCGCAAATAAGAGATTTTAGTGTTTAGTGTTAAGACATCGCAAGGTAAATGATTTAGTTTGCGATGCGACGAAGAGAAGAGCCATGTGTCGGCATGGCGCTCCAACGCATATCGCATTCGGTAGTAGGAAATTGGAATGGCTATAAGAGTTGGGTTGTGATGTGGTGATGTGATATCACCATCGCAACTTCGCATCGACCTTGTGATTGTTTGCCGTTTAAGTTACGTGTTATAAATAGCGACTTGCAGTAAGGTTTTTGGCCGATATTTCGAAGTGATATAAGTTTCGATCCACGAGGTATGTTAGATCTATGATCAGCAAGGGTTTAAAACTCAGATATTGTAATCTGCTGCGAATAAAGGGAGTTTATGTGGGCCATAACCCACAGGTCCACGATATTATGTTAAAATGCAGTTTCATGATGCATCACTACTGATCTACGATGTTCTTGACACCTCACAAGGAGGATGTCATCCCCATTGGAGCCATTGTTAGAGTCCTATAAATATAGTAATCATGTGTGATTATTTGGTTTTTTATCCCACGGTGATATTGTAAAAAATTATTTTTCATTTTAATTGTTTAGCTCATATAAAAAAAATTAAATAAAAATAAAAGAAGAAAAAAGGAAGAAAAAAAGAAATAGAATTAGATAAAAAAATGTATGTATAAAAAAAAAATATAATAAAAATCCCAAAGGTATGGGCGTGCTAACTTAAATGCTACCACAATTATTTTATTTAAAGTTTTTATTATTGAATAAATGTCAAAGGTATGAAAAGATTTTTTTTGTAGCTTTCAATAAAGACAATGCACGTCTCAACGGTCACGATAATTCTCGCTTGGATCAACAACAGAGGGTGGTTTTCGGACCCCCTCGACCCTTCGGTACTTAATGGAAGGGGGAAGAGGGGGTGGGGGGGAAATGGTTACAATAAAACCCGGCCCGACTATGTGTCCTCTCTTGGGAATTATCAAGTGATCCCTTCCATTTACCGCTTACCACCCTTACCCCCCTCCCTGCCCCCACTCCCCGAAAACTGCCATCCCACTCCTCTCTCCTCCAACTCGCTCCCACGCTTTTCCCTCACATCCACCCATCCTTTATTCCGCCAGTCACACACTGCCATTTTTCATCCCTTTCGTTATCCACGTCACCTCCCGTCATCCATGCCATTTGACAGTATATCACCCGCCAATTTGCAAATGGACGTTATACATTAAACTCCTCCTGCCAACTGATTTGTTACAAATAAATGCCCCCCAAATTGTAACAATTCCATATAATTCCTATCCCACCAACTATAAAATCCCTCAAATACCTGCAAATTTTTCCCTTTCGACATTGTTTGAATTTTTCAGCTCACGAGTGATCCATTGCGAAGTTACCAGTGCGCATTTGTGAGTCATTTTCCACTACAACTTCAATAAACAAGTCTCCTAGGAGTCCTTTTTTTCAACTTTTCCTTTGTAAATCCTGGTTCCTCGATTTCCCAGGTTTAATTATATGTTCTTTCATTTTTCCCTCTCTAATCCAAAATTTCGTCAAAGAAGGGAAAGGGAAAAATGGCTAAATAAGATCACATGGTACCCATTGTCCCTGTGTTAGTGTCAGTATTTGCATACTTCCACCAGGGATCAAAACACATTTTTCATGTGCATCTTAGGTGTCCCACTCTAAATAATTTTCAATCATTCCATTAGGTCATGATCTAAAATTGTTTCACTGGTGGTTGTCCTTGTCAAATGTCACATTTTCCTTCACAAGTATATGCCTACTGACATTTTTCCATGTCTTCATCATGATGAAAACAGGTCTGCTCTCATTCCACTTTTATTCAAAGTAACTCATTGAGTTAGTTTCTTTCATTTCTCATTAGGTCACTAGGGTTTCGTTAGGTCAAATCATTGCATTGTATAATTTTCAATAAAGGGAAACAGAAGGTGTGAGAGTGATCCCAATAATGTCTCTTTACCATGTAAAGATGATCTCCAAGATGGTTTCCAAAGTTGTATTTTGATTTCAAGTGTGAGTTTCATTCCAAGATGTAATTTTATTTTTATCCATGTAATTTTATGTCAGTTCAAATGTAATAAGTACTCAGTCTCCAAGGGTTTCCAAATCAGAGTTCCACATGCCAACACATCAAGTGTCAAATAAAAAATGTGTCTACTTCAGCAATTGGTCAAATTTCAAAGGGAGTTGTCTTTTTCCAAGGGTACCTAAGTCATCATTTTCCACAAGCACTAAACCCTAATTTCCCTCCCACTGAGCTAGGGTTTCCTATGGAATCAGAGACATATGAGCAGAGGAGACATAAGGTAGGTAATATTAGTAAGTATGAGGTCATTTCAAACCCATAAACATCATGTCTCCATCATTTTCGAGGAAACCATTCCAAGAGTCAAGCCATTTGCCACTCATAGGGCCAGTTTCGGTTCAAACTATGTTTCCAACCAAACAGAGATGCATTTGACAAAAATGAGACAGGTTTTTGCCCATAATAGGCCAAGGAAGAAAAACCTCCTTACCTTTTTACACAGGTATCATGGTTTTTGATAAATGTCAAAAATACAGGTGCTACAAGAGTTTTGCTGCATTTTTGGAGTGACCTTGGGCAAATCTAGTTTTCTCCTATTTGGAGTGTCAAAATTTATTTCTTGAAGAGTCCAATGATAACTAGACAGAGAGATATTTCCAATGAGTTATCATGAGCTCAATTTGGAGTTGAGGAAGGCCTCCAAAATTTTCCTGCAACAACACTCTGCATTTCTGCACCCTCATTCTATATTTTTTACCAGTCTTGGGAAAATTAACTTTTGACAAGGAAAATCAAATCCAAACAAAAAAAAAAAATGTAGATTTGGAAAGTAGACTTGAAGGGCTTTCCAAAGAGCTATCCTAGGCCCAATTGGGACACCGAGAAGACAGTCAAAAATAGCCTGTAAGTTGGGGGTGAAATGGCACTGCGCATAGGCCAAAGGCACTGCTAATAGGATAGTTCAGGCAGTGTTAATTTGTTCAGTGTTGCGCATAGGAGAAGGGCACTGCGCACCTAGGTTAGGTGTTGTGCATAGGCCAGTAACCTCCCAAACTCTTCCAAATTCTTCCAAATTTTCCCTTCTTCTCTAAATCAAGTAAGTAAATCCTTTTTTACCCTTCTTTCTACATTTTATGCTTGTAGATAAAGTTTTATATGGGAAAGAAATCACAAGCAAACCCTTTTTTTCCTAAATCCCCCATCCACGCGACAAAATTTCCCAAAACCCCCTTGTCCAAAAATTATTATCCCTAGACCCTACTACTTCACCCCATACTCCCAAAAACACTAAAAACTACCCATCCCTAAGTCCCTTTACCCTTTTCCATTAAAACCCCAATTTCTAGGGTTTTCACTCTTTTGCCTCGATTTCTGCATACCCTTGACCTGTAATTAAATTTTCATTTTCATCCCTCTTCATATTTTCACTTCCCATCACCTCACAAAGTTTTGTAACCATTTTCCCCATCTCCCTTGATTTTTGTGGTTCTATCCCTATTCCCTAAAGCCCTCATTTCATCATTTCTTTCCCTACTCTCACTCCCTTCACTCCCTCACTCACTCTCCCTTTTCTTTCCTTTTTCCTAGGGTTTTCAAAGTGTCAAAGAAACAAGCATGGAGAGAGAAGACAAATATTACATGGAGGAGGAAAATAGTGATGATGAGTTTGAGGGAGATGAGGTTGTACAGCAGAGAAGGCCACTTAAAGCAGGAAAAATCATCAGAGTAGAGCCAGCAAACCTTAGAGAGCTAGAGGCTTCACCTTTAGCTGTGTCTTGTTTCAGATATTTTGGGTGTTATGAGTTTTGTGAAAAGGTGGAAAGATTTCAGCATCATCCTGAGTTCACTAGGCTCTTCATACTGAACCTCCATGATAACAGGGTAACTCTTGCAGGTGTAACTTTTTCTTTTTCCACTTCCATCATTGCTAATGCTACAGGGATTTCAAATGTAGGGGAGAGATGGTACAAAGCACAGGACCTGTATGATCGTTATTTTGAGCCTCATCTCAAGACCAAGTACAAGAATGAAAGAAGAAAAGTTGTTCCCTTCAGTTTCCTCCTCAGCAAGTATGCACTGGTGATGAAGATTATCATGAAATATTTTACTTGTGAGGGCATATTTTCTAGATTGTACACATACCATATCAGGCTACTCATGCATTTCACTAGGGTGAGGATGTTGAAAATTCCATATTTCTTGTTCCGGGACATTGAAAATATGGCATACTTGGTGTCAAAGAAAGAATATCATCAGCAAATTCACAGCCTCTATCATCACTCCCTCATCAAACTCATTGTGCTTCACCATCTAGATCTACTAAGCATCTCTTGGGATACCTTTATTTCAAATGACATATTCACAAATCCCCAAATTCCTCCACCAGTGCCACAAGAGATAAGAGAGACATCTACTATTCCTGTAGCTGTAAAAACAAGGAAGCATCAAGTCAAATCACTAGGGCCAGTCAAAGAATGTAGTCTAACATATCAGAGAGGGCTTAGAAAACTATTTGCAGCAGAGAGGCAAGTGTTTGCTCCACATGGTGTGGAAGGGGCCGTGCCTTATTCATCAGCACAGAGGAAAATGTTTGCTCCACATGGTGTGGAAGGGGCTTTTCCTTCTTCATCAACAAAGCAGGTACAGTAGGCACATAAAGGAAAGGAGAAAATCATAGTGGTTAGTCATGAAGAAACAGATCAAGAGCATGAAGATGCCCATGAGGAAGTAGCTGATTTTGAACTAGTAGACCTTGAAGATTTTGATGATACTACTACATCAAACATTGGCATTAAATAAAAGGAGGAACACATCAGAGAGTTGCAAAACAATCATGAGAGGGAAAAATTCATCATCTCTTCCCTAGAGCAAGAGAACAAACAGTTGACAGACAAACAAACTCTTTTGGAGATGAAATTGCTGTAGGAGAGGAGGCAAAACATGATCAACCAGGCTGCCATAGAAGATCTTTAGGAGGCTGAAAAAATCCAAAAAAGGCCAACGACAAGAGGCCTTAAAAGAGCCTTAGAGCAAGAAGAGCAAGAAACTCAAAATTTGACTATTGACTAGCAGTTGGCAAAGGAAATTGAAGACAAAAGAAAAGTGTGGCTTGAGAGAGTCAACATTCACTTGGAGAAGTTGCTAGTGAAAGCCAACAAAGACAATCAGATGTTCAGGCACATGGCCCATCACTATCAGACTCGGAAAAAAATTTGCAATATCAAGGTCAAACAGATGAAGGATAAATTGAGGAAGATCCGGAAGGGCAAGAAAGGAGTTGATAAACTCAAGATGCTTGTTGATGCCTCCTTAGTTCAAAATTGACATGTGGTTGTGCGGGCATCCCACAAATTTTGAGAAATTTTGAAAAGTTTAAAGATTTTTGAGTTTTTTTTTGGTAATTTTGGAAAAACATGGGAAATTCTGCTCTAAGCACAGGGCATAGAGGAAATCTTTGGAGATTGCGATTTTGACCAGTCAAAACAGCTCCAAATCAAAAACAACAAGAAGATCTAGAAAGTAGACAAGACAAGCTTTCCAATGCACTATCATGAGCTCAATTTGGACACCGGGAAGTCAGTCAAAGGTGACCTGCAAGAAAGGCTATTTTTTCCTCCTTGGCATTGCGCATAGGACAAATTTTCTCTGTTTTTCACGTGATTTTTGAGTTTTACCTCACTATTTTGGGTTTTCATTGACGTAATTAATAAATATGAATGTAATTATGATTAGGATTAGTTTACTATAGGTATACTCATTAGCTTGAGTCCTCTAGAGGTAAAATGAATCAATTTCCTCTCTTTTAGAGGCAAGTTGTTGGGTCTTCCTAGTCTTCAGATTCTTATTCAGCATTTGGTGGAAGCTGATCCTCATCTCATGGATTCGACTCCCTGAGGCTAGGGAGAGTTGTTTTGAGGTCTATATCTTCTTCTTCTTTCTCATTTTTAAGGGTTGGACTCAGTCAGATTCTTGGATTTTGAAGAGACATACTTTGTATCAGTTCTGAGCAGGAATATTAATCAAATCTGCAGCTATTTTTATGGGATCCCTATGTTATGGTGTTTAGTTTCAGTTTCTTCTTTTGTTTTCTTGTGTTGAAATGTATTGTTAGTTTATTCATCATTTCATAACTTCTAAGTGAATGTATGCAAGTTAGATAAACAGAATCCATTCTCATATGCTCTACTTTGGGTAGACATTCACAGTCTGTTAAATTTCTTCAGTTTAGAAAGAACCCATGGTTGCACCACGCTATTTATAGCTCCTCACATGTCTTGATCATCCCACCCATTGAAAGCGTAAAGTGATAAATTACTATGCCTACCTTGCCCCATAGAACACCCTGCAAATTTTGACTTAATTTCCCTTGTCCTGACTGTTTTGCTCCTTCTGAGCCAGCACAACCTTAACAAAAAAATCAAAACCCTGAGCTACTATACCTAGCCTAATATCTTCTTTACTCATCCATCTTGGCTGTGATCTTTATGAAGAGAGCCCTCTCCTTGCCTAGTACCGCTAGCTACTTGGCTAAGCATGGTTTGTGGTTACCTCGGAATTGCCTTCTTCAGCCTGAGGTTCAATCCGAGTGACAACACTCTGATTTAGATAAAAATCCTCTGATTGATACCCAATACAAAATAGATGAAACCCAATTTTAATTTTACCGTTATGAGCTTCATAATTGGGAAAAAAAAAAAACACTTAGATCAAAGCAATGATTCAAGTATCTGGGAGTATTTTTTCCTCAATTTACATTTCCTCAACACCATTTTTCCCTGAATTCTCTTCCTGGTGTCATCTTAGATACCTCCCTTGTCAAAACTCAGTAATTTCCCATAACAATGAAGTCCTCTTTTCTATTTCTTGAGAGAGAATTTTCCAAGCCTTACAAATAAAACCACAAACCTATCTACACCCTTTTTCCACCAATGCAATAATGGAAATTTATAAAAAAATTACCTTCCCCCAGCAAGCCAACATTTTTGCATGCTTTTTACATGAAAATGCTTAGTTGCCCAGAACAAATCCACCATACTCTGTTTCTATTTTCTAATAAATGTCAAGACAATTTATTTCTATGGTTACTCAATTATTAGGTTATTATACACATCAGTGGGTTGATAAAATATTTTTTGGATTTGTATCAGTGTTTGCAATTGGTCAGAAACCTTTAATTTTGTTTAGTTACAGTCAACTTTTGTCAAATACCATGCATTAACAATTTCTCAGGTTCAAAGCTGAAGGTGTGTTCAAATACCAATCAGTTTTGGTTTATCTAATGTTATTTTACCAAGAAGAAAGATTCAAGTTTCAGTTGCAGAAGATGGATGAGTGGGGTACCCCATTATCAGTTATTCTGGACTTCTCAAATTTTCCTCTGTAAATCTCGATTCCTCGATTTCCCAACCTTATTCTTTGTTCTTTCATTTTTCCCTATCTAATCCAAAAATTCGTTAAATAAGGGAAAGGGGAAAATGCCCAAAGAAGATCCCATGGTACCCATTGTCCCTGATTTAGATAATAATCCTCTAGTTGATACCCAATACAAAATAGTTGAAACCCAATCAAAATTTGACCTATATGAACTCCATAATTGGGCAAAACAAAAACACTTAGATCAAATCGATGATTCAGGTATCTGAGGTATTTTTTTCCTCAATTTACATTTCCTCAAACCAATTTTTTCCCTATGTACTCTTCTTGTTTTCATCTTAGATACCTCCCCAGCCAAAATGCAGTAATTGCCCATAACAATGAGGTCCTTTTTTATATTTCTTCGGAGAGAATTTTCCAAGCCTTATAGATAAAACCTCAAACCTGTCTGCATCCTTGTTCCACTGATGCATTAATGGAAATTCATAAAAAACTTACCTTTCCCCAACGAGAAAACGTTTTTGCATGCTTTTGACCTAAAAATGTTGAGTTTCCCAGAACAAATCCACCATACTTTGTTTCTATTTTCTCATAAATGTCAAGACAAGTTAGTTCTATGGTTACTCGATTATTTGGTTATTATATAGATCAGTGGGTTGATAAATTAGTTTTTGGATTTCTATCAGTGTTTGCAATTGGTCAAAAACCTTTAATTTTGTTTAAATACAGTCAATTTTTATCAGATGCCATGCATGAACAATTTCTCAGGTTCAAAGCTCAAGGTGTTTTCAAATACCAATCATTTTTGGTTTATCTAATGTTATTTTACCAGGCAGACATATTCAAGTTTCAATTGCAGAAGATGGATGAGCAGGGTACCCCATTATTGGTTATTCATTTAACTTATCTAGTCAAAATAAACTTAGAGGAGTATACATATAATGATTTCGTGGATAATTTTCTTCATACTTCCCTATGTTTACTAAGAAATGATGTCATACCAAGAATCTCACCACAAATTAAGAAGGTTTTGCACCTCTCAGAGCAGTCAAAGATTGGAGACTAGTATTTATACCAGAACTATACAAAAATCAAAATCTATGGGTGTGAGATTCCTCCATACAGATTACCAGTGTTTGTGCCAGTAAGAATTTTTTCCTTAGAATATGCTAGACAAATGTTGAACATGGGTGAATTACACTTTGTGTCAAATAAAAAGAAGGCACAATTCAAACTAAAGGAACATGCAAGTCCCTATATTGTGAATACTAGAGCAACAAGAAAAGAAGTGGAGGTAATTTTAAAGCATATGAATTTCAAACCAAGTTTCACATGGTCTTATGTTCCTTTAGGGATAATTTCAAAGATAAGGATTGAACGTAAAAGCACTCCATATCCACATACACCTAGGCCAGAGATAGAGCAATATGCTAACTAGGAGAAGTACACTGAAAACACTCTATAGGAAGCAGAAGAGCCACTTGTTAGCCAAACTTCTCTATAGACTCCAGTTCCAAAGATAAAGATACCAAGAGGATAAGGGAAATCATGTCCCCCATTGATTAAGAGTCACATGATTTCCGAGTGTTGAAAATAAGAAAGAACATAAACCCTGAGGATAAAATCATCATCGACATCAAAGACGATACACAGACCAATGCTACACAAGGATCGTCAGATGAAAAAGAAACTCAAGATCAAGAAACAAAGTCTTAACAGGTTCAATGTGATGTGTTGCGGATCATTTGCAATATCCTTTTATTTTTTACTTTGAAAATATAAAAGTAGAAAATTGTCAAAAATATGTTAAACTATTATAATCTTATTAATTTGGCATAAAAATGTTTCTTTTCGTTGTATTAAAATAAAAAATTTAAATACTTTGAACCTTATGAAGTGGGTCCCCGAATTAAAGTTTAAAGGTCAATCATTATATCAAGCACGATGCGATCATAGCTTGTACTCTGATCAAAGGACTCAACCCGCAGGCACAACTAGCGCACTAATTAAAAAGAAGAGTGCCTCCGCAGTTGATTGCGGGGAAAACATAGTTGTGTGGTGGAGATTGAATGTGAGGGGACGAGACAAATTACTTCTCCATACACCGAGACCCCCCGCAGTGACGAAAGACGCTGAGTTGTTCACAGTTGTCCTCCACGTCGAGTGAACTCAACAGTTCGTTGGCGCGTCATGTCAGAATTTAATTTAAAAGGCCGCGCCACCTATTTAAGCAAAATTTTCATTTTCTCAAAGTCATTTTGGATTAAGTTAATTTTTTAGAGTAATTTGTGCTGTGTCCTATTTAGTTTTCCGTCACCCTGCTAAAATTTAGCCACCTTGCGAATCATTGGTTGTTGTAGTCTTGAATTATGGCTAAATGTTCATCTATGTCTGGTTCTGCTAGTCATATCCCTCTCATGGATACCGAGAGGGATATCCAAGACACTAATTGTTCGCTGGTCCATCTTCCATTTTACCAACAAGTCCTTTTGAACGACAAAGCTTCTCCAGTGTATGCCGCCATGGTCAAGTCTGGTTTGTTGTCTGCATGTATCCCTAAAACTCATATTTTTCCTGAATTGATATCCTGGATGGTTTCCGTTATGTATCCTGAAAAATGTTATGTGATAAATTGTCAGGGAGAGAATGTTCTGCAAGTGTCTGCAGTGTTAATCCGCCAAGCCCTTTGTTACCCTGAGATATAGTCATGTGTTCAATTTTTCGATGAATCCTTGGTAGCATATTATGATAATATTGCAGGTGAAGACTTCAATCGGCTTCCTTATTCTCTAAAGCCCAACACACAGCAATTTCAGCCTGACAACAATCATTTTCCTATGGAGGTTTTTGATAAAGAGATTCAGCCAGTATTGAGCAGCATTACTAAAATTCTGGGCAAAGATGATGATAGTATGGTGGATAAAACGATGTTAGGAATGTTTTCCATGATGATGAAGCCAGGAATGGTGCTGGATATTCCATCCTATTGGTAGGAAGAAATAAATTCACAGCTGATGAGTCTATCATTAACAGGTTGTTTCAGATTTCCCTCATTAATCATTTACTTGTTCTTATATCAAAATGTGGAGGAATTTATGCATCTAGGTCTGAATATCATGGACATGAATAAGAAAAGGCAATATATAGTTTTCTGGACATATATAGTAAGGAGAGAATAGAATGAAAATGGACTATTTGATTTTGCCAGTTATTTCATGTCAAGTGCATATAAGATTTTGAATGGAGTTTCTCCCCCTTGTTTTTTACCCAAAGCTCAAGAATTCTTGCATTTAGGAGCAAACTGTAAGTCTGGAGATTGGTTTTTGTTTGAGGTTTATTCAGAGATTAGATTATATGGAGCAGGGGTTGAGCCTTATAGACTTCCAGTATTCATTCCCATGAGGCTATTTGCCTTGGATTTCATTCGACAAAGTCTGAATGTTGATCAAGTTCATTTTGTGCCCATAAAAAAGTGACATATGTTTAAACTACCCATGACTGTAGGTCCTTTCATTATTAACATGAGACAGGCATTTGAAGAAGTTACTAAAATGCTAGATGAGATGCATTTTCTGCTATGGGAAAGCTGGGCTTATGAGCCACATAGTGTAATCTCCAAGAGAAGAATTGAGAATGGGTATTCAGCTTTCATTCATGAAAGCAGGCCAGATTTAGAAAAGATAGCTAGCAGAGGTGTGGTGAGTTCAATAGGTTCAAATATTCAGAATCCTATCATTTCAGAAAAGTCTAATAAAAGAAGTAAAGAAACGGTAATTGACTTAGAGGATGAGGAACAAGGAGCTGAGAAAAGGACAAAGTTTAATCAAGAACATGCATATAATCAACCTGGTTACTCTCTACAGCTAGGAGAGGAACAAAATGTTCCTGCTTCACCCAGAAGACATGAGACTTCTCATGAAAAAGTACCTCTGATCAAACAGATGTTTGCCCAAATTGCAGAAAGGAATCAGAAGATGAAATTCAGCATGGAAGCCCAAGTTGAATATCAGATTGCTCCAGATCAAACAAGGCTTTTGACTGCCATGGATCTTGAGAAAGATCAATTCAGAATTGCCTTGTCACATTCTACTGACATGTCAATTGGTTCATCTAGTAATTTCAATACTGTAAATATAACTGTAGATGTGAAGAAAATCCCATTGTTGGATAACATGAACTTACGTATGCAGACATGTCAATTGATTGTAAATGACCTGAAAAAGACTAATGCAATGGCAATGAAAGCAGAGAATATGCTTGGCAAATTCATTAAAGAGTTGAAATTAGAAAAATCCAACTCAAGGGCTTTAACCATTCAGAATGAGGAACTAAAGAAGATCATAGTAAATATTGGGGTGGACCCTAATGATAGGACTGCAATGCAAAAGCTTCTACAAAGTGTTGAAGCAGAGATATCCAATTTGAAGAAGAAGTTAAAATTACCTACAGGGGAGCATACAATGGCTGCGGAAGTTACAGAGGTAGAGAACTAGAAAGAAAAACTGCTACAACAGTTGATGCAAAAGGAGGAGGAAATCTCTAAAATAAAACAAACTGCAATATCGCTACAAAATCATATTGATAGCCATACTTTTACTTTCGTTTTCCCTTCAGGTAATGAAGATCCTCAAGCACATATTGCTTAGTTGAATACTGAATTGCAGATGGCAAAAAGGGACCGGAAGAAGGATCAAGCATACCTAGAGACTGCATCGAAGATTATTCAAGTTGCAGAAAATGAAGCTAGTAAATACAAAATGGACTGTCAGAATGCCAATGCTGAGATCAAAATCCTTGAAAAGAAATTGAAAGGAAACATATCTTTAATACAGGAAAAAGATATCATTTGGAATGATATCATTTCTGAAATGAAGTCAATTTGGGACTTCTTGATGGTGGTTGCAAAAGAAAGAACTCTTATCAGAGAATTTGAAGAACAAGTAATGGCAGATAGACATGAGACAATCAATAGGGCTATTTGGGCAAAAAGGTTCATTGATTTCATTAACTCCAACACGGACCAAGAATTGGAAGAAAATGAGATTAAGGATAGAATCTTATATGCATTAGAGATTAATATGATGATTGTCAAGAATGATTACAGGAAAGCCATAGAAAAGAGATTGATTGAAATCAAAGAAGCAGTAATTCAGTTTGATAAATCATTGGACAAATTAACAAGAGCAGGTTTACCTTCATGCTGGGCAATAGGAGGAGGTCTATTGTCATGGGATTAAAGTTGATAATACACATGAAAAGACTCAGGTACTCAAGGGGGCAACGATGATCAACTTTCTTCAGAGACATTTTCAGCTACTGTGGCTGGTAAAAAAATTATTTACAGAAAGACCAACTTACAACAGAATTACTGCTTTCATGTTAGAGTATCACAATCTGATACACTCACCCATGACAAGAGTAGAGATATGGAAGAAGTGCAGAGCCTGGACAATAGACTTGCCAAAGGATCCATCAACTTCGAAGAAAGACAAATCAGAAGCTGATCTAGGAAATGTAGCCACATCGTCAGCTATTCACATTTAACACATAGATTAGGCTGTTAATTTTTATGTTATTATAATATTTCAAAGATGACGTAAATTTAATAAGACTTTTTGGGAGTATGTAAAAAATAATCTTCAAAATCTTCAGCAGTTGAGGTAGTTAGGATCAGTTGTAGCAGTTTTGAACTGCTTTTTATTGTATTTAATGTAATAATTTAGAAGAAGGAGGGTTCTGAGTTTTGGACCTTCAGACTATAATTTTGTACTCAAAGTTTTCAAAGATTAATGAATGAGAAGCAAGTTTCTGGAATATGTTTATGTTTATATGTGTTCAAGTTTTCATTTTGTGTTTTCTATCTTTGAATAAAATGAAGTAATGAGCAGCAGGTCTCTTTTTACCTATGTAAGAAAGAGTTAAAATCCTTAATTAGCGCTCCTTCATTTTAACTCTTTCTTTCATATAATTCTTCGTAGAAATTTGCTGAATAATGATTAATTATCCACCGAGAGTATCCTGGTCACATACTATTTGAACTTCATACACAACACATAATCTCTTCCACTCAACTAACTCAGATCATCACACATGCGAAAATAAAATCAAGCGATAACACATCAAATCATCATATACATTAACACAGTATGTATGGGGAAAGCTTATAGCTGAAAACCCCGCAGCTATTGTGTATATTATAATGGAGAAATCAAGTAACAAACTCAGTACAATACTCCTCACAAGTACTCGGTACTTTCTCATACAGTTACTCACAATCTAGCTCAGTTTTGAACAGGTTACTGGTTCAAAACTCACCGCCAATTGCCTTGCCTCTATTGCGTGTTTCAATGCTGTGGGATGGCCTCTTTATATAGATAAACCACCAGCCTGAACTGCGCAATCCTCATGGGCTTACTCCACCTATCTGTGTGTTGCAAATAGCAACAGTATAGTCACAACTGATAGCTAACTCCACCCTTTCATCTACATCTTTCACTGGTCTCCACTGAACTGATCATGCACTGTAGTGAACTGATGTGTTCTTGAGTTGAATAATGAGTTACTAATTAATGAATTAAATAATATTTAATTCACTCCACTCATAACTAATTGATTAGCTAGTTAAACTAATCTCAACTAGTTCAACTAAAATAAACAGAACACAACTCCACTATCCGTCTCATTAACTCCTCCAAACTTCTGCCACTGAAGTCCAACTGAAGTCAACCATGCATGATGCCATCAAACCCTTGGGAACCACGTGATTCCTCTGTCAGATGCATGAGCCACTTCTGTAGCTCGAACTGAAGTGCTCCAAGAGAGTAAACTGTTGTTTATAGTCTAAATATTATTAAGGATAAATAATATTTGACTTCCCTGTTTTAAGGAGAGGCAGTCTAAAAATAGACTTCGACCTCTTTGACCTCAAAAATAGAGTCTCATCTATTTTTACCAACATGACACATACTTCAAGAATCTCAAACTGGAATCCCCGAACCATGCTCCATATGTCTAAAACTAGACATAGTCTAAAAATAGATTTTGCACCAGAATTTGCCTGCGGGCCCACTTAGTGAAGGCGACTTCATTTCACTAAGCTCCATCATCTTGCTGCATTTTCAACATCTTCTGGGGTTTGAAATGATATATTATGTGTAACAACATATCAGTTTAGACTTCCTTCTTTCATTTTCTTCTGGTCATTTCATTCAACATAAGCAAACGACAACATTGTGAGATGTTCAATATATTTGATATTTGAGGGTTTATTGATAAATACTTTAGGGTTATTAAATAGAGACAAATAATTTTGTGACATAATCATATAAATGGCTTAAGAACTGATTCCTTATCACAACTAAGGGATTTTCCCTTAAGGTACAACATTTTTTATTTTTATTTCCTTTGATTGTTCAGAGAGGAGGAAATATTAAAAGTTGTGTTTCATTTTCTAATTTTGGCTTATAAGAGGCCACATACGAGGTCTGATACCTCTTAGCAGAAGGTTCCTACCCTTTCAAATCTAGAAAATTTGGTTTATAAAAAGAGCCAAAAATCAAAAACCCTTTCTACACCTGACGCCACACTGCCTACACCTAGCAGCAGTTCACATACTCTTTCATCCAAGGATATTTCCCGGAAACTCACTTTCTCAGAACAAGAATCCTTGTCTTCATCCATTCACTTCCAAGAACCAAGGTTAGAAGAGAAGTCATTCGAATCTATATCTTTCACATTTACAGAAACTCAGCCTAATACAGTTGCCAGTTCTTCTGCTTTAGTTTATCAACCCCTTCCTTTATCATTTGTTTCACCCCATTCATCCACACCTACAACTAGTACACAGATTCCTACTACTCAAGGAGCAGTCAATCAGGGCATAAACATGGCAGCCCCTGCTTTCTTGATGAACAGATATGCACCATTAAATCTTCCTCAACCAATGAATTCAATGCCTCAAGAATATCTTAAGTTGCTTCCTAGGTTTACTAGTGAAGATGAAATAACTGCAGAACAACACTTGCCTTTGTTTTGCACTTTTGCTGAGAATTTCAATGTTGAATAGCTAGATGTAGTAATGAGACATTTTGTACAGTCCCTAAATGGAGAGGCAAGAAAATGGTTTAAAGGGTAACCAAATGGTTCAATTAATGATTGGGATGAGTTAGAAAGACAATTCATCCAAAGATGGGGTGAAAAGAGAGACCATGGTTATTCTTTGACAGAATTTAATGCTATTAAGAAAAAACCTGATGAAAATATGACTGATTTTATTAAAAGATTCAATAAACTGTACAATAGTTTTCCTGCAGAAATGAAACCTCCTCCCATTGGAGCAAGAGTTGTTTTTTGCTGGGGCATTTGTATCAGATTTTAGTTTTACTTTAAGAGAAAGAAGGTCTCCTACTCTTGAACAAATCCAAACGGATGCGTTGGAGATTGAAGCAAATATGACTACTGCTGGAAAAGCTCAAGAAAAGCAGTCAGTTCAAGATAAAGGTAAAGCTAAGGAAGAGTCAATTCAAGATCAAAGGATTGATGACATGACCAAGGTCATTAAAAATTTGTCAAAAAAATTAGTAAAGTTGGAATTGGATAACAAGAAACCTACACAACAAAACAGATGGGTTTTTAATCCCCAATTCAGAAAGCAACCCCCTGCAAATTTTTCAGAGGGAAAGAAGAGATCAGGATCAAGCTCAAGCACCCTTATACATAGAAGCAGCACCTTCCCAGTCTGCTGATGATGATCAGAAAGAAGATGGAGAGAAAATTTCTGTCATCTACATGGAAGGTGATGTAGAAGAAGAATGTGAAAGAGAATGTGAAGAAGAGTGTAAAGAAGTTGATATTTCATTTGATCGGGAAGAGATGGATGACTATTGCAAACAATTTACTAATTTTATGCAAGCTGAATTGCATAAAAAATATGACTTGAGATCTAAGAAGAGGTTGAGAACTCAGGATGATGAAGAAAAAGAATCAGAGTCAGTCCATTCTCCAATGGAAACTCCACAGTAGAAAATTCAATAAAACAATCAGACAAGGGGAAGCAGCCCATGAATACAGTAAAAGAAAAAGAGAAGCATCAAGCTGAGGCTTCCCAAAACAAGTCTAATGACTTAAATATTTTGGAGAAGATTGTTACTGTTCCTAACCAACATGCAAATTCAAACAGAAATCAAGATGAACCTGAAAAGTTGATTAAACAAAACCAGACTTTCAATTTGTCTAAAGAGTTAGAAAAAGTTAAAATTCAAGTACCTCTTCTAGAGTTAGCTAAAACACCTAGTTATAAGAAAGAAATTGCAGAGTTTATTAATCTGTCTCAGTCTGATGAGGTGGGTGATATTGTGAATTTGCAAGAAGAGAAACCAGTGGTTACTTTTGGCCCTCATGTTGAAGAGGTAGACTCTTCTATTCCACCTTTTTATATATCATTACTTTTGCATGATTTCATTCTACATAATTGTATGCTTGATTCTAGTGCATCACATAATCTTATGCCATTATCTGTGATGAAATAGCTAAATTTACAAATCACTAATCCATATAGATACCTTTGTTCCTTTGATTCAAAGAGAGTGAAGTGTGTAGGTCTTATCAAAGATATGGTGGTTTCCTTGGCCCAAATTCTAGCCAAGAGTATCATGATGGACGTAGTAGTTGCAGATATTCCTGCTATATTTGGTATGTTGTTGTCCAGATCCTAGGGAGAAAAGCTTGGGGGTGTTTTAAAGTTGGATTTTACATATGCCATCATCCCTGTTTTCAATGGAGAAGAAAGGAGGTTATATAGAGAAACCAGATTCATGAAAACTGCCACCAAGAAAGAGGCAGGTAATTCTCCCATTTATGGTCAAGAGAAGGAAGATCTCTCTTGTTTTATGCTACATGAAGATGCAGAATTTGTTGAAGACTCACAGAAGCAGCTCTCTTCAGCAAGTGTACATAAGGAGCTGCATTCAAATAAAATTTGGAAGTGTTATTTTGATGGAGCATATTCTAAAGAAGGTACAGGAGCTGGGTTCATCTTTATATCTCCTGAAGGTAATCTTTTACCTTTTTCCTTCAAACTAGAATTTGAATCAACTAATAATGTGGCAGAGTATGAAGCATTTATTTTGAGCTTGAAAACAGCTAAACAAATGGGAATACAATCTGTTTCCATTTTTGGTGATTCTGAGTTAGTAATAAGACAGATTAAGAATTGGTGTCAAACTAAGCATCCTATATTGAGATCTTATAGAAATGAGGTGTGGGATCTAATTGAAAATTATTTTGAAGCCTTTAATCTTCAATTTATTCCAAGGGAAGAAAATAGAATGGCAGACTCATTTGCAGTTGCAGCCAGCACATTTAAGCCACTTATTAATCCATGACTAAGATATGAAATTGAGATCAGACACAGGCCTTCAATCCCTGATAATGTAAAGCATTGGCAGGTTTTTGAAGATGATGAGAAGATTAATCAATTTTTAACAATGATTGGAAATTTTGAGGACAATCAAATTGATCAAGAAACTGATCAAGCTAATCAAATTGATATGCCTAGAAACCTGAAGCAAACAATTGGTGACCAGAAAATAATTCAGTTGAAAGATAATACATTTCCCAGAGGCCTGGTTCCTCTTGAAAGATTGTTTGATGCTAACGATGTAGCTGTGAATCAAAAGAAGGCATCTCAGGATAGAGAGATGGAGGATTGTAATTTAGGAACTCAGCAGGAACCCAAAATAGTCAAGTTGTTCAAAGGAGTTCATAAAGATTATAAATAAAGGTATGAAAATATTTTCATAAAATTCATAGATGTGTTTGCATGGTCATATGAAGATTTGAAGACTTATGATTTAGATATTATTCAACATAAAATACCTCTGAAGGATGGGGTTAAGCCACACAGGCAGAAGCTCAGACAGATTAATCCACTGTTATTAGCCCCTATTAAGAAAGAGGTGAAGAAACTTTTGCAAGCAAAACTCATAGTTCCGCTCAGATACTCAGAGTGGGTTTCAAATTTAGTTAGAGTCAAGAAGAAAAATGGAGAGATAAGGTTGTGTGTAGATTTCAGAAATTTGAACAGAGCCTCCTTGAAGGATAATTATCCTCTGCCAAACATGGACTATGTCCTGCGGAAAGTAACTGGAGCTTATAGGTTATCCATGGTTGATGGTTTTTTCTGGGTACAACCAAATAGCATTTGAGAAAGAGGATTAGAAGAAAACAGTGTTCACTACACCCTCAAGAACATTCATGTATGCCAGGATGCCATTTGGTTTCACGAATGCAGGAGCTACTTTCCAGAGGGAAATGGATATAGCTTTTGTAGGTGATAAATTTGTAGTCATATATTTGGATGATGTGACTATTTTTTCAAGGTCTGATGATGAACATTTGGAGCACCTGAAGAAGGCTTTCTTGAAGTGCAGAAAATTTAGGTTATCATTGAATCCTAAGAAATCTCAGTTTGCTCTAGAGGAAGATAAGTTGTTCGGACATATAGTTTCAAACCAAGGTGTGAAAATTGATCCAGCAAGGGTTGAGGCTATACAAACAATTCCTTTACCTAGAAGTAAGAAAGATATTCAAAGATTCCTAGGGAAAATACATTTTTTGAGAAGATTTGTTCCAAATTATGCTGAGATTGTCAGGAAAATAACAGATATGTTGAAGAAAAATGCTAAAGTAAAGTGGGACAAATATGCAAGATAATCATTTGCCAGAATTAAAGAGTCTCTTCAAGAAGCTCCATTTTTTATTAGTCCAGATTATTTGAAACCTTTTCAAATTTTTTCATTTGCATCACCTTCCACTATTGCTGATGTGTTGTTACAGAAGAACGAAGAAGGAAAGGAGCAGCCAATGGCATTTTTCAGTAAAGTCCTCAGAGATGCAGAGCTCAAATATAACATCTTGGAAAATCAAGTATATTCCTTAGTAAAGTCATTGAAAGCTTTTAGGACATATGTACTTCATTCTCAAATAGTAGCATATGTACCTAATTCTGTTGTAAAAGATGTGCTGATTTAGAGTGATGTAGAGGGAAAACGAGGAAAATGGATTGCGAAAATCCAAGAATATGATTTGGACATTAAGCCTACTAAGTTAGTCAAATGATAGGGATTAGCTAAGTTGTTAACAGAATCTAATTTCCAAACTCTGGGAATTAGTTTTCTTGCACCATTAGATGAAGTGGTTGAGGAGACCAATCATATTACAACTAAGTCAGCAATCAAATACAAATTTCTCTGCTCACATTGGTATAAAGATATTATTCATTATTTGTGTTTTTTCTCTTGCCCTCCCTCAATCAATAGATCAAAATATAGAGCCCTAAAACTCAAAGCTCAACCTTATGTTATAATTGATGCTAAATGTCAAACCAGGAGGTAACTCCTCAAAACTAGAATATCTATTAGCTGAAGAATGTACATGCTTATATAGATGGGAGGTGAGGCTATTGAGATTCAGCTCCCAATGACTCTTGGCCTTCCTTATTTCCTAATAATAAATAATATACAAAAATACATGTGCACACCCATCCATAGGATTAGGTGTCAACATTCCCCCCTTTAATCCGAAGGGATGTTGGTGAGTCCAAGCATCGATCTGAACTTTTCAAAATTTTCTCTTCCAAGTGCTTTGGTGAAGATGTCAGCAGTTTTCTCATTTGTGGAACAATGATGTAGATGGATGGTTTTGGCCTGAACATGATGTCGAAATAGATGGTACTTTGTATTGATGTGCTTTGTTCGATCATGGAACTTTGGGTTCTTGGCCAACTTTATTGCAGAAGTGTTGTCGATCATGACTGGTGTGGAATACATTTGTTTCATCTGCAAATCTTCCAGGATTTTCCAGAGCCACACAATTTCCTTTGTTGCTTCAGCTGCTGCCACATATTCTGCCTTGGTCATGGAATCTGCTGGAACTGACTGTTTGCGGGATCTCCATGAGACAGCTCCTGATCCAAGACTCATGGTGTAACCTGTAGTAGACACCCCTGTTTCTTTGTCGCCATCAAAGTCTGAATCAGAGTATCCCGTCAAGATGAAGTCGCCTACCTGTGTATATTTGAGTCCAAAGTCTTGAGTCCCCTTCAAGTACCTTAGTACTCTTTTTGCAGCAGACCAATGTCCTTCACAAGGTTTTTGCATGAACCTTGAGAGGATTCCAACAACAAATGAGATGTCAGGTCTGGTGGTGGTCAGATAGATAAGACTTCCTACAAGCTGTCTATACTTAGTTGCATCCTCAAATTCCTTCCCTTCAACAGATGTGAGCTTCAAGTTTTGTTCCATTGGAGTGCCTAAGGGTTTACAATCATCCATGCCAAAATTTTTCAAGAGATCTCCAATGTACTTCTTTTGAGAAAGAAATATGAATTTAGGATGTTGAATTACTTCAATACCCAAATAGTAATGAACATGACCCAAATCAGTCATTTCAAAACCTTTCTTCAACTCTTTCTTCATGGATGCAATATAGCTCTCATTGTTTCCTGTTATCAAAAGATCATCTATATATACCACAAGATATACAACTGTTTTTCCAACTTTCTTAACAAACAAAGTTGCATCATCAAGATCAAAATGTTTGAAGTCAAGTTTCAGAAGATGCTCGGTTAATTTCTCATACCAGGCTCGTGGTGCTTGCTCGAGGCCATACAAGGATTTTATAAGCTTGCAAACTTTGTGTTCTTGACCCTTTACAACAAATCCTTCTGGCTGGGACATATAAACTTTCTCCTTTAGATCTCCATTCAAAAAAGCTATTTTTACATCCATCTGATGGACTTTCCATCCACCTTGCGCCGTTAAGGCAAGAGAGTCCCGATGGTGGTCCATTTGATGTGGAGCAAACGTTTATAATCAATTCCTTCCTTCTCGTAAGGATCCTTTTCCACAAGCCTGTCTTGTGCTTGTCAAGTGAGCCGGCTCCGTTTGTACTTACCTCTTGTAGACCCACTTACAGCCAATTGGTTTCGTTCCCAAAGGCGGATCAACCAGCTTCCAAGTTCCATTCTTTATCAAGGCATCATACTCCTTCTGCATCGCTTCTTTCCATTCATCATGAGAAGCGGCTTCTTTGAAGGAAGTTGGTTCATGATCCGTAGACAAACTCAATTCACAGTTATAAGCAATATCCATATCAACAGGAGAATCAGAATTATCTACATCACCTTCGATTTCTTGAGTGGAACTTCTTGTTCCTGTTTTTCCAACCTCATCAAGATGAACATCCTCCAGTGTCTTTGTCAGCCATTTGGGAGGACCTTTCTGAGATGGCCCTGGCTGGTCACTTGACTGAGTTGGGATTGATTCAAGATTCAATCTCCCAATTCTGTCGATCACATCATCCAATGTGTCATCCGTGGTTGTTTCTTCATGTGGGGGAGAGTGTGGTTCAGGAAATGATTCCACAGTTTGATTCAATATCGGAATCCCCCTTCAAGGTGTGGAATCACATTATCAAACTCTTGGAAAGACTTTGCATGTGTGAATCTGTCCAGGCGATCAAGTTGCCGCTCAACAACCTTGTCACTCTTGGAGGATTCAAGAAATATGACATCTCTTGCTATCACAAACTTCTTATTTGCTTCATCATAGAGACGGTATCCTTTGGAGGTATTGGAGTACCCCAAGAAGATACATTTTCTGCTTCTAGCACCAAGTTTGTTCCTTTGACCCTTGGGTATCAAGGCATAAAAGGTGGACCCAAAGACCCTGAAATGCTTTACCGAAGGAATGTGGCCATGCCACATTTCAAAAGGAGTTTTGTTTCTAATTGAACTTGAAGGACACCTATTCTTTATGTAAACAGCACATAGAACTGCATCAGCTCAAAACATCAATTTTACATTCTTGAAAAATAACATGGAGCGGACCATATTTAAAATGGTTCTGTTCATTCTTTCAGCTACACCGTTCTGTTGTGGATTATATCGCACAGTGGTTTGATGTTTGATTCCATGTTGACGAAGATAATTTTCAAATTCATTTGAGGTGTATTCTTTTCCATTATCAGTACGTAGAGAGCCAATATGTGTTTGTGCATCATTTTCAATCCATGCATGAAAATTCTTGAAAGTTTGAAAAGCATCAGACTTATTCTTCAGTAAGTAAATCCAACACATTCTGGTGTAGTAATCAATAAATGTCATCATGTATTTGTTTCCATTTGCAGAAGCAATAGGCATAGGGCCACATAAATCTAAATGAACAAGTTCAAGTTTCCTATGTGCTCTTGAGTGTGAATCATGAAATGGCTGTTTGCTATGCTTTCCTAGAATACATGCATCACATTCCTTAGGTTTTCTAGGAATTGTAGGCAATCCATCAACACCATTTTTCTTCAACAAACGAAGGTTGTCATAATTTAAGTGTCCAAATCTAGCATGCCATAAAAGACTTGATGGAAATGTACCTTCATCATGATATGAACTGAATGCAAAGTTTTGAGCATGAGCAGATGAACCTTTCAGCTTCAAGAGTCTCCCTTCTTCTATTCTCTCCATGACAAGTGAGTGATCTGATGCTGATCTGACCTCTGCCTTGCCATCAAACAAGTGAACTGAGTGTCCTTGCTGCCGGATTTCGATCAGGGACAGCAAGTTTCTCTTCAACTCCGGGAGGTATAGAACCTCATGTAGGATATGATCAGAAGACCAGGCAGTTTAAGCCTGACTGTGCCAAGCCCTGATGGCTTGAGTTTGGATTTATCTGCGAAATATACTGCTCCATCAACTTTGTCAGTGAATTCTTCAAAAAAATCTTTTCTAAATGTCATGTGACATGTTGCTCCCGAATCTAGCAACCAATCATCTCTCCATGAAGTAAATGAAACATCAAAGAGGTTTTCAGTTACTCCATTGTTACAATGTGCTAGAACATAGTGAGCGGATTCATGTGCTTTACCTTTGTCTTTGTCATTGGTTTTACCTTTGTCTTGATTTCTGTGCTGCTCAATTTTGTTCCATGGTGTTCTGCATTTGGATGCATCATGTCCATCTCTATTGCACCGTGTGCAATGAAGATTGGATTTGTCAGCTTGTCTGCCCCCCCTTTCTGCGAAGTTCCTTCTTCCTCTTCCTCTTCTGCCACCTCTTCCTCTGGATGAATCTGGAGTATGACTCTTTTCTCTATGTGCCAAGTATGCAGCCTCTTCGGAAGATGAAGGGACTGTCATCTTCCCAAAAGCTTTCTCTCTTTCCGCAAACTTTTTCTCAAGTTTATCAAAGGTGATATGCTCAAGATTTCCACTTGCTTGCAAAGACTCAAGATAATGTGAGTAAGTCGGATATAATGCCTTAACATATGCTATGAGAGGTATGTCCATTTTTACACCAGTGTTTTCAATGTCATGCATTATAGATCTTACTTCTGAAGCTAAAGCAAGGGGATCATCATTCTTCATTTCAAGACTGAACAGCTTAACCATCAATTGAACATTTTCTAATTCTGAATGTGAGTCATAGAGTTTTTTTAGTTTCTTCAAGGCTTCATAGGCATTTGAGAATGATGAGATATGGCGACTCACCTCTTCACTCACTGAGGCTGCAATCAAGGCATAAGCCTTGCAATTCTTGTTTTCCAAAATGGCAAGCTCTTTGTCTGAAGTGGGCTTCTCTGGTGGATTTTCTGCTTGTCCTTCATAGATTCCTCTCCACAGCTCATTAAAAATGAGTGTGTGTTTAATCTTCCGAGACCATTCAAGATAGTTCTCTTTGCCAGAGAGAACTATCCCAACAATAGAGATGAGAGAATGCATTAGACTGCTGGAAAATCTTCTGAAGAGGAAACAAATTCTGCTATAAAAACTTCAAACTCTTGAAATATTTCAAATAAAGGGGCAAAAACTCTTGCTGGAAAAAAATTTCTGAGTTTAAAAACTCTTTCTGGAAACTAAATCTGCTCAGAAAACTTTTGCTGAAGACTGAATTTTTAAAAAACACTCTATGCTATAGACTGATTCTGCATAAAAAAAATGTATTTTTTTTTTGTTTGGGGAAAAATGTATATGAAAAAAAATGGAATTATGAATGGGAGGGGGGCGGCATTGTGAAAATGAAATGGGCGGAATGGTATTGAATGGATGTATTATGAATATGAATGGGGGAAGCTATTGAAATGGGCGGAATGGTATTGAAAATATTATAAGAAGGAGTGGTATAATATAGAAAGTGCGTGGTATTAAAAGTGGTATGAGAGGGCGCTATTATGGACAGCGTTGATATTGAATGAGGGGCGTACATATGATGGAGGGGCGTGTATACAAATGTATTGAAAAGGGCGTAATACAAATTATATGGGAGGCAGTATTACATATTAGAGGAGGGCTGTATTGCACGGTGGGAGGGGCGGAATAAGGTGACAGCGTACAATATATAACTGTGGGAGAAATATACACCTGTGCGTAGTATTACAGACAGCGTTTTAATGTATTAACAATAACGCATATATAACATGGCGTTGGATATATGTAAAGTCATCTGGACAGCATTAATGGACAGCGTTAAATAGACAGCGTTTAAATAGAATGACAACATAACCATGTAACGACTTGCGTATTACATGGCCACATTTATCTCTGCGTTGTAATATCAACAGGGTTTGGATATGCAACGAATAGGACGCATCATATACCACAGGCGGACACGCTAATGACAGAGCAATATTATAATTCGAAAGGTTGAAATGAGAGGGCGTATTAAATGGAACGCTGTATTAAAACGTGCAGACAGCAGTGGAGAAGTGGAGGGCGCTGCGTTTTAAATGACAGAGTTGAACTTGAATCTGCAGAAGACAGAGTTGCAGGACTGCTGGAATGGCAGAGCCTGCAATTTGCAGATTGACAGAGCCTGCAGTCTGCAGGAGCTGGAGCTGCAAATGTCAGTGCTATCTAGGGAAAAAAAATGCAGAATAACAGTCTAGCAGTTAATGAGCAGCAAAAACATTAAAAAATATTGACTAAGCAAAGGGTAGGGAGTTACACCACAGGGCAGAAATGCCAAATGTGAACCTGGCTCTGATACCTTGTCAAACCAGGAGGTAACTCCTCAAAACTAGAATATGTATTAGCTGAAGAATGTACATGCTTATATAGATGGGAGGTGAGGCTATTGGGATTCAGCTCCCAATGACTCTTGGCCTTCCTTATTTCCTAATAATAAATAATATACAAAAATACATGTGCACACCCATCCATAGGATTAGGTGTCAACACTAAATTATATTGGAAAGACCTTGCTAGTGTCTTGTTGCTTTTTTTGACAGAAAGAGAATCAATGGAAGTGATCAAGGAGTATCATGAATGTTTGTGTGGAGGACATTACAGTTGGAAATTAATTGCTCATAAGATTCTTAAATCAGGTTTCTACTGGCCTTCTTTATTTGCTGATGTATACAGAGTTGTTAGAAGTTGTCAGAAATGCCAATTATTTGCAGAAAAGAAAAGGTTAGCTCCTTTACCTCTTCTTCATGTTTTTATTGAAGAACCCTTCAGACAATGGGCATTAGATTTTATTGGGGAAATTAATCCACCATCAAGTGGGCAGTTTAAGTGGATTCTGACTGCCACTAATTATTTTACAAAATGGGTAGAGGCGATTTCTACCAGGAAAGCAAATGATTTGGTAGTAATGAAGTTTTTGGAAGAGAGTATTTTCAGCAAGTTTGGATGTCCAGTGAAAATCATCACAAATAATGCTCAAATATTCAACTCATTAAGATTTATAAATTTTTGTCAAACTTATAATGTGATATTGTCTCATTCCACAGCATATCATCCATAAGGGAATGGTTTAGCAGAGTCATCAAACAAGATTGGTCAAGATCCTGAAGAAAACAATTAATGAGAACCAGAAAAATTGGGATTCAAAGTTGATATTTGCTCTCTGGGCAGTAAGAATGACCACTAGAAGATCCACTGGTAAGTCCCCTTATGAGTTAGTATATGGTACTCAAGATTTGTTTCCCACTCAGTTAGCAAAACCAGTAATTTCTTTTCTTCAAGAAGCACAAGAAGAACCTAATGCTTTGATAAGAAGGCTGAATAAGATAATAGAATTGAGTGAAAGCATAAATAAAGTCAGAGACAATTTGGTCACATATCAAGAGAAAATGAAGTCCATTTTTGACAGAACGGCAGAGGAGATTATGTTCCAAAATGGAGATCTGGTACTAAGGTGGGATACCAGGAGAGAAGAGAAGGGAAAACATGGTAAATTTGATTCTCTATGGTATGGTCCTTATAAAATCACAGAAGTTAGATCAAATTACACTTTTATACTGGAAAATCTTGATGGGGAAGTAGTAGAATAGCCCATGAATGGGCAGTATTTGAAACATTATTTCCAACACTAAAGATAACAGGTTCATCATTTCTACATATTCGGTTTTCCTCATTGTATATTTTTCATCAAGCATCATTTGACTCCATGCCCGAAGTGAAGGCACTGATTTGCAGGTCCTTAGTGTTTCATGGCAAAAAACAGTATCCCCAAGTGGAGCCAGATGTTGTGGATCATTTGCAATATCCTTTTATTTTTTACTCTGAAAATATAAAAATAGAAAATTGTCAAAAATATGTTAAAGTATTATAATCTTATAACTTTGGCATAAAAATATTTCTTTTCATTGTATTAAAATCAAAAGTTTAAATACTTTGAACCTTATGAAGTGGGTCCCCGAATTAAAGTTTAAAGGTCGATCATTATATCAAGCGGGATGCGATCATAGCTCGTACTCTGATCAAAGGACTCAACACGCAGGCACAACTAGCGCACTAATTAAAAAGAAAAGTGCCTCCGTAGTTGACTGCGGAGAAAACACAGTTGTGTGGTGGAGATTGAATGCAGGGGGACAAGCCAAAATATTTCTCCATACACCGAGACCCCCCGCAGTGATGAAAGACACTAAGTTGTTCACAATTGTCCTCCACGTCAGGTGAACTCAACGGTTCGTTGGCGCATCATGTCAGCATTTAATTTAAAAGGCCGCGCCACCTATTTAAGCAAAATTTGCATTTTCTCAAAGTCATTTCGGATTAATTTAATGTTGAGAGTAATTTGTGCTGTGTCCAGTTTAGTTTTCTGTCACCCTGCTAAAATTTAGCCACCTTGCGAGTCACTGGTTGTCGTAGTCTTGAATTATGGCTAAATGTTCATCTCTGTCTGGTTCTGCTAGTCATATCCCTCTCATGGATACTGAGAGGGATATCCAAGACACTAATTGTTCACTGGTCCATCTTCCATTTTACCAACAAATCCTTTTGAATGACAAAGCTTCTCCAGTGTATGCCGCCATGGTCAAGTATGGTTTGATGTCTTCATGTATCCCTTAAACTCATATTTTTCCTGAATTGATATCCTGGATGGTTTCCATTATGTATCCTGGCAAATGTTATGTGATGAATTGTCAGGGAGAGAATGTTCTGCAAGTGTATGCCCTGTTAATCCGCCAAGCCCTTTGTTACCCTGAGACAGTGTCATGTGTTAAATTTTCTGATGGATCCTTGGTAGCATATTATGATAATCTTGCAGGTGAAGACTTCAATCAGCTTGTTTATTTTCTAAAGCCCAACAAGTAGCAATTTCAGCCTAACAATAAGGATTTTCCTATGGAGGTTTTTGATACAGAGATTCAGCCAGTATTGAGCAGCATTGCTAAAATTATGGGCAAAGATGATGACAGTATGGTGGATAAAACGATGTTAGGAATGTTTTCCATGATGATGAAGCCAAGAATGGTGCTGGATATTCCATCCTATTGGCAGGAAGCAGTAAATTCACAACTGATGATTCTATCATTAACAGGTTCTTTCAGATTTCCTTCATTAATCATTTACTTGTTCTTATATCAAAATGTGGAGGAATTTATGCATCTAGATCTGAATATCATGGACATGAATAAGAAGAGGCAATCTCTAATTTTTAGACAGATATAGTAAGGAGAGAACAAAATGAAAATGGACTATTTGATTTTGCCAGGTATTTCATGTCAAGTGCATATAAGATTTTCAATGGAGTTTCTCCCCCTTGTTTTTTACCCAAAGCTCAAGAATTCTTGCATTTAGGAGCAAACTGTAAGTTTGGAGATTGGTTTGTGTTTGAGGATTATTCAAAGATTAGGTTATATGGAGCAGGGGTTGAGCCTTATAGACTTCCAGTATTCATTCCCATGAGGCTATTTGCCTTGGAGTTCATTCGACAAAGTCTGAATGTTGATCAAGTTCATTTTGTGCCCATGAAAAAGGGACATATGTTTAAACTACCCATGACTGTAGGTCCTTTCATTGTTAACATGAGACATGCATTTGAAGAAGTTACTAAAATGCTAGATGAGATGCATTTGCTGCTAGGGGAAAGTTGGGCTTATGACCCACACAGTGTAATTTCCAATAGAAGAATTGAGAATGGGTATTCAGCTTTCATTCATGAAAGCAGTCCAGATTTAGAAAAGATAGCTAGCAAAGGTGTGGTGAGTTCAACAGGTTCAAATATTCAGACTCCTATCATTTCAGAAAAGTCTATTAAAAGAAGTAAAGAAACAGTAATTGACTTAGAGGATGAGGAACAAGGAGCTGAGAAAAGGACAAAGTTTAATCAAGAACATGCATATAATCAACCTGGTTACTCTCTATAGCTGGGAGAGGAACAAAATTTTCCTGCTTCACCCAGAAGACATGAGACTTCTCATGAAAAAGTACCTCTTATCAAACAGATGTTTGCCCAAATTGCAGAAAGGAATCAGAAGATAAAAAATAGCATGGAAGCCCAAGTTGAATATCAGATTGCTCCAAATCAAACAAGGCTTTTGACTGCCATGGATCTTGAGAAAGATCAATTCAGAATTGCCTTGTCACTTCCTACTGACATGTCAATTAGTTCATCTAGTAATTTAAATACTGTAAATATAACTATAGATGTGAAGAAAATCCCATTGTTGGATAAGATGAACTTACATATGCAGACAGGTCAATTGATTGTAAATGACCTGACAAAGACTAATGCAATGGCAATGAAAGCAGAGAATATGTTTGAGAAAATCATTAAACAGATGAAATTAGAAAAATCCAACTCAAGGGCTTTAACCATTCAGAATGAGGAACTAAAGAAGATCATAGTAAATATTGGGGTGGGCCCTAATGATAGGAATGCACTACAAAAGCTTCTACAAAGTGTTGAAGCAGAGATATCTACTTTGAAGAAGAAGCTAAAATTACCTACAGGGGAGCATTCAATGGCTGCAGAAGTTGCAGAGGTAGAGAATGAGAAAGAAAAGTTGCTACAGCAGCTGATGCAAAAGGAGGAGGAAATCTCTAAAATAAAAAAAATTTGCAATATCACTACAAAATCATATTGATAGCCATACTTGTACCTTTTTTTTCCCTTCAAGTAACGAAGATCCTCAAGAATATATTGCTCAGTTGAATACTGAATTGCAGATGGCAGAAAGAGACCAGAAGAAGGCTCAACCAGACCTAGAGACTGCATCGAAGATTATTCAAGCTGCAGAAAATGAAGCTAGTAAATACAAAATGGACTGTCAGAATGCCAATGCTGGGATCAAAAGCCTTAAAGAGAAATTGAAAGGAAACATATCTTTAATACAGGCAAAAGATATCATTCGGAATGATATCATTTTTGAAATGAATTCAATTTGGGACTTCTTGATGGTGGTTGCAGAAGAAAGGAATCTTATCAGAGAATGTGAAGAAAAAGTAATGGCAGATAGACAGAAGACAATCAATAGGGCTATTTGGGCAAAAAAGTTCATTGATTTCATTAACTCCAAAACAGACCAAGAATTGGAAGAAAATGAGATTAAGGATAGAATCTTATATGTAGTAGAGATTAATAAGATGATTTTCAAGAATGATTACAGGAAAGCCACAGAAAAGAGGTTGATTGAAATCAAAGAAGCAGTAAGTCAGTTTGATAACATTAAACAAATTAACAAGAGCAGGTTTACCTTCATGCTAGGCAATAGGAGGAGGTCTATTGTCATGGGATTCTTATGAAAACTTACTGGTATTAACAAAAAGCAAAGTTGATAATACACATGAAAGGACTCAGGTACTCAAGGGGGCAACGATGCTCAACTTTCTTCAGAGACATTTTCAGCTGTTGTGGCTGGTAAAAACTCTATTTACAGAAAGACCAACTTACAACCGAATTATTGCTTTCAGGTTAGAGTATCACAATCTGATACACTCACCCAGGATAAGAGTAGAGATATGGAAGAAGTGCAGAGCCTGGACAATAGACTTGCTAAAGGATCCATCAGCTTCGAAGAAAGACAAATCAGAAGCTGATCTGGGAAATGTAGCCACATCGTCCGCTGTTCACATTCAACAGATAGATTAGGCTGTTAATTTTTATGTTATTATAATCTTTCAGAGATGATGTAAATGTAATAAGACTTTTTGGGAGTATGTAAAAGATAATCTTCAAAATCTTCAGCAGTTGAGGTAGTTAGGACCAGTTGTAGCAGTTTTGAACTGATTTTTATTGTATTTAATGTAATAATTCAGAAGGAGGGTTCCGAGTTTTGGACCTTCAGACTATAATTTTGTACTCAAAGTTTTCAAAGATTAATGAATGAGAAGCAAGTTTCTAGAATATGTTTATGTTGATATGTGTTCAAGTTTTCATTTTGTGTTTTCTATCTTTGAATAAAACGAAGTAATGAGTAGCAGGTCTCTTTTTACCAATGTAAGCAAGAGTTAAAATCCTTAATTAGCGCTCCTTCGTTTTAACTGTTTCTTTCATATAATTCTTTTGGGGTTTGAAATGATATATTATGTGTAACAACATATCAGTTTAGACTTCCTTCCTTCATTTTATTCTGGTCATTTCATTCAACATAAGCAAATGACAGCATTGTGAGATGTTCATTATATTTGATATTTGAAGGTTTAATGATAAATACTTGAGGGTTATTAAACAGAGACAAATAATATTGTGACATAATCATATAAATGGCTTAAGCACCGATTCCTTATCACAGCTAAGGGATTGTCTCTTAAGCTACAACATGATGCAGGAGCATTAAGGTAGAGCCAACAATGTGACAAGCCGGTCACATGTTGTGGCTTGAGAAGAGTACTAGCAGTCCTAATAATTTGAAGATTTTAGTTTTAAAGTATTTTGTTTAAAGTTAATTTGGGCTAACATAGCCATTGTATTCTGTAGGTTAAAAGAATAGTTAGAATAGGATTAGTTAGGCATTTAGTTGAATAAAATGTTCTGAAACTGAATAACAGTTTCTCAACCATATAGGGATTTTGGAAAAGGCATAAAACAAAACCAAATCCACCATTGTGGGGTTTTGCCTTCCATAGAGAAAAGGAGAGATAACAAGAGGGAAATAAGTGTAAAAGAAGGTTGAACAGAGAGTAGGAACAAATGTAAAACCAACCATCCCAGGGCTTGGGTTCTGTGTATTTTCATTTTTAAATTAATTCCAAGTGTTTTGGAATTTGATTGGGCTCTCTGTTTCAACCTGTTGTTTTATTTCCCTGTCGAAATCAAGTATTGAATTTATGTGTGTGTTCTTTCTATTAATGCATAGATAGATTGAGTGAGAGAATGAATTTCTTGTGAACTTTGCACAGACAAAGTTGTGGCAGAGACGGAAAGATGAGAGACGAAGAACAAACCCAGGAGGGTTTTGCGCGTTGTAGACTGGACAAAGCTCAGGATAGATAGCGTTGAAATATTCCAAAGAAGACATAAGGAGTAGCGTGGAGGAAGCTGTATCGTAGAGCGGCAATAGATGGAAGAAGAGAAAATCGACTAAAGACCGAAATACTTAGAAGAATTCCAAGTGAGGAACCAACGGCGAGGATCGAAGCACAGAACCAAAGATTTAAGGTTTGATGGAAAAGATGAGTGCGGGCAGAGGAGGGGAAGCAGAGCCGCGAGATGTTGAATGGATGGTTGCGATTAAATCGTAGTTCCTGGGGCGAAAGGTGAACGATTGCGATGATTTCGCAATTCAACCAATATATTGGGTGATGAGTTAGTAGAGACAGAGGTGAGGACCGCTGGATCTGTAAGCACATCAATAGTGGAAGATGATTCACAATATCGCAAATCGCAGATGTTAACAAATACCATTAAGATTCTTCGCAGGTTAAGTTTATTAGTTTGCGAAGTGAAGTGAATAGGTGGGTACAGCGCGTGGACCATCAGATCCAGGACAAGCCAACAGCAGAGAGTGTAGCAGCCCGGAAACGATTTCGCACTTTGCAATGGATAGCAGTTACCGTTTAAGAATTCGCAAGGTGAACAAGATAACTTGCAATGAGACACAGTAAGGATGGGAAGATGTGATGCGATGAGGGGAGGCCATGTGCCAACACTGCGAAACAGCGCATTTCGCAAGATTTGTGGTTTAGTGTATTTGGTAAAGAGTTAAAAGTTGTGGGCAAGAGACTGCGACGTGTTGTGATTGGGTATCGAGATGTAGGACCCCAGAGCTCCAGTTCCGCGTAAATATAAAGTGATATGGGTATGTTTGATCTGCTTAAGGAGATCGTTGTTTGATTGTGCATGTATGTATGTTATTAAAATCTGATATTTGTATTCCTTTGTGTATAAAGGAGTTTATGTGGGTCCTAACCCACAGTCCACGAGTATATGTTTAAATTGCAGTTACAACTACATCAATTGGTATGGGAGCAACAATATCTGAGAGGCGGTGTGAAGGACTTTGAACTCTACAAAGTTGAGAAAGATTGTTCATTGATTCTAATTGAGTGAACCTTAAGAGGTAAGACTATGGACTGAAGACTTATGAAAAAGCATAAGAGCTACAACAACATGGATAAAGTAGTAGCACAAACAATAAGTAGCAACAGGAGTGAAAACATCTCAGCAAGAAGATTACAGTGTTTAAGGGAAGTGATGAAGGAAGCTAGCAAGGGTTTGTAGGAGGAAAAAGAAGTGTGGTTAAAACCTAATATTTTAACTAAGGTTGAAATATAAGAGGACAGTAGTGTTCTCAAGTGCAGATGAGTTGTGAGGGTGAGCCTAGAAGGAGCATAGAGGAGTGCTCAATGAGTTTCTAGATTGAGGACCAGTACTTGCCAAAAGACCAAGCACAAAGGAATTTTAGTGAGGTAAGGTTTAGCAGGATGAACTGTTACTACAAGGGCTAGTACAACTCATAGAGGGTGAAAGAACCCAAGAAGATGACTATTGAAAGTCATAGCAAAGGTTCAGGAGGCAACCACAAAGTGAAGAAGGAAGATGCTAAGACAAATGGAATATGGAAGCAGATGACTGATGAAGAATATAAGAGAGAAATAGATGAGATGAGAACCCATCTTGATCTATTGATGGAGTTGCTACAAAGGAGTGATGAAGACCAGAGGTGTGGATGGATTATGAGAAAGAAATTGAAATGGCATGTGCTATAGATGAACAGGGAGCATAGGTTGAATGCTTAAGAAGAAGAAGCATTACTCAGAGTAGCAGAGTATGAACGGAAAGGTTTTGTTTGAAGAGTCAATAAGAAGAAGAGTCCCCAAGATATGAATTAGGACTGGAGACAAGTACTACACTTGTTTCAAAGATGAAAGAGATTTTTTGCAGCTCACAAGTTGGATCAGGATGATTCCACAGAGGGAAGAAGAAGAGATGACCATTGATGGTAATCTGAAAGGTTCACAGAGGAGTCACAATCAGGAGAAAGAAATCAGTAGAGATGCCAATAAAAGACTAAGCATGGAAAAGCTTGGTGTGGTATCTACGGACAGGTTGGTGGAGTCAGCTTGTATAGATGGATTGTTGGTAGTCACATGATGAACAAAGAGGAGTTCATGAAGGAAAGAACACTATGGCTACTGATAGTCATAGTAAAGGTTCTAAGGGAGATTATGAAAGATCAAGAAAGGATAAACTTGATAGAGAATTAGCTGAGATAAAGTGCAGCTAGAAGTGTTGAGAGAATTCATACAAGGGAATATGGAACACCAAAGGTATGATTGGGTTCTATGGAAGACAATATTCAAGTGGAGTCAGTTACAGAGTAGGCTGAGATCTGACACAAGAATTTAGCTAGAAGAAGAACTCAGAGGAGTTGAGTTGCAGCATAGGATGTGTTCTTAGGAAGAGGTTTACTTATGTGAACCTGAGCAAGGGTCTATTCTTGGTGATAGTGGTAATGAAGATGAAGACATGAGACCAGCTGATGGTTTCATGGATCCTTGGAAGGATGGGAACCAACAGAAAGAGTTAATGTTTGAGACAACAAGAGAGGCTATGGATCCTTATGGTTTTGAAACAAATGATTATTGTATGTTTGCATGTGAAATCAGTAAAGAAATACAATTTGTTGATGTTGTCATAAAGGATGAAGGGGGAGGATAGAATCTGAATTTTGTTCAAGAAGAAAATGAGACAGCTAAGTCTCATATACATGCGCATGCACAGCTAAGTGAAAGCAATGATTTACAGCCTACTGTGAAAGCTAAAAACAAGGAGGACTTGGCTTATGATGATGGCCAAGAACAGAATGAGGCAAAAGATGATATCAAGCATTCATATGCTATGCTTGAGAAAGCTGAAAAGAAGACTAGTGAAGACTTTCTGAGTCTTGAAAGAGACTTAGACCAGCAAGAGAAAGATTTGGTGATTGAGTCATCAAATAAGACCACTGGTTCTTGTGAGTTTAATGCTGACAATTTGAATGTGTTTGCAAGTTGTGTAGAAGACAATCCATCTCTTGGAATTGTCTCAAGTAAAGCTGAAGTTTATCTAGCAAAGTATAATGAGGACGAAAATTGTCAAGCAAGGTATGGTGAAGAGTGTCTTTCTGATGAAGACCAAGTTGATCTGTTGCAGCAGAAGGAATTCATAAGTTCCTTATTTAATGAAGGGAGTAACTTTAATGGAGATGAAGTAGTAATGCCTCATGAGATGAAACTTGTTCTTGATGAGGACAAGAGGAATTGGCTTGCTTAAATAGCCAAAGGAATATTGTTGGATGGACATTTAGGGCTGTCATAGAAATAGAGAATCAAAATTTTATTTTGATTAAAGATGAAGAAGCAGTGTCACAAAGAGGTTTGCTTAGTAACAAGGAAGAAGAAAGCCATAAAGATGAAAGTGAGGCAGTTATGTCTCAAGCTAAAGGAAAGTCAGTTCTAGAAGTGGAAAATATTGAATTGACTATTAAGACTAGTCAAGAAGCAGAGGGACAACAATGGAATGTTGTCAAGGAAGAGGAAGCGAGTTATGTTGAAACTATAATACAGCATAATGAAGAGGTACTTGAAGGGAATCAAGTAATTAGTGAATGGCTGAGTTTCTTGCTGAAAGCATTTGAACAAGAGAAAGAGATCGCAAACAATACGATGGAACAATTTCAAACTGTAGTTGAAACAAAGACAAATACTAGTTTCCAAAACTTAATTGTGTTAACTACTAAACAGGAAAGGGTGAATAAATATATTACTACAGTTAGAGAATTAGAAGGCAATTCACCTTTTGACAGTAAATTTGCAAACAAGGAAAAGAAGAGGGATGTTGTAGAGGGAGATATCTTCAGAGATACTCAGGAAGTTTGGGTGGCAGCAATGTCTGGAGAAATATTTGCGGCAATATCTGGGACAGAGTGTAGAAGAATGTGTTGGCAGAGGACTGGAAATAAGAAATAAGATTAGATTACATCATAAGATTGAATTGCAAGAAACCATAGATGAACTATGGTAGTTAATGCAAATACCTAAGAAGAGTTACAGCAAAGTGAAGAAAGAAGTCCACTATGGAATTGTTTGGAAAGTGAAGAACAGTGAAGGTAGCAGCAATGGAGCACTACAACACAAAGTATGGAAGCCTGGAAGATTGCAACTAAAGAATGGTGAAGACAATGCAGCTTATGGACAGCAGCAAAACAGAGTTTGTGATCCTGGAAGATTCAAGCATTGAAGACACATGACCAGGAGGTCATGAATTCATTTACCTCGGAATTCTGATGCAGGAGCATTAAGGTAGAGCCAACAATTTGACAAGCCGGTCACATGTTGTGGCTTGGGAAGAGGACTAACAGTCCTAATAATTTCAAGACTTTAGTTTTAAAGTATTTTGTTTAAAGTTAATTTGCGCTAACATAGTCATTGTAACATGTAGGTTAAAAGAATAGTTAGATTAGGATTAGTTAGGCATTTAGTTGAATAAACTGTTATGAAACTGAATAACGGTTTCTCAACCATATGGGGATTTTGGGAAAGGCATCAAACAAAACCAAATCCACCATTGTGGGGTTCTGCCTTCCATAGAGAAAAGGAAAGAGAATGAGAGGGAAATAGGTGTGAAAGAGGGTTGAACAGAGAGTAGGAACAAATGTAAAACCAACCATCCCAGGGCTTAGGTTCTATGTATTTTCATTTTAAAATTAATTCTAAGTGTTTTGGATTTTGATCGGGCTCTCTATTTCAACCTGTTGTTTTATTTCCCTGTCGAAATCAAGTATTGCATTTATGTGTGTGTTCTTTCTCTTAATGCATAAACAGATTGAGTGAGAGAATGAAGTTCTTGTGAACTTCGCACAGGAAAAGCTGTGGCAGAGACCGAAGGCTAAGAGATGAAGAACAAACCCAGGAGGGTTCCACGCGTTGCAGACTGGAAAAAGCTCAGGAGAGATAGCGTTGAAAGATTCCAAAGAAGACAAAAGGAGTAGCGTCGAGGAAGTAGTATCGTAGAGCGGCGATAGCTGGAAGAAGAGAAAATCGACTAAAGACCGAAATAATTAGAAGCATTCCAAGTGGGGAACCAATGGCGAGGATCGAAGTACAAAACCAAGGATTTAAGGTTTGATGGCAGAGATGAGTGCGGGCAGAGGAGGCAAAACAGAGCCGCGAGAAGGTGAATAGACGGTCGCGATTAAATCACAGATGCAGGGGCGAAAGGTGAACGGTTGCAATGATTTCACAATTCAACCAATATATTGGGCGATGAGTTGTCGGAGACAGAGGTGAGGACCGTTGGATCTGTAAGCAAATCAATGGCGAAAAACAATTCACGATTTCGCAAATCGCAGATGTTTACAAATATCGTCAAGAGTTTTCGCAGGTTAAGTTTATTAGTTTGCGAAGCGAACTGAATAGGTGGGGACAATGCGTGGATCGTCGGATCCGGGACAAGCCAACAACGAAGATTACAGCGGCCCGGAAACGATTTCACACTTCGCAATGTATTGCAATTACCGTTTAAGAGTTCGCAAGGTAAACAAGATAACTTGCGATGCGACGCAGTAAGGACGAGAAGATGCGACGCGACGAGGGGAGGCCACGTGCCAGCACTGCGCAACAGCGCATTTCACAAGATTTTGTGGTTTAGCATATTCGATAAGTAGTTAAAAGTTGCAAGCAAGAGACTACGACATGTTGTGATTGGTTATCGAGATGTGGGGCGCAAGAGATCCGATTCCACTTAAATATAAAGTGATATGGGTATGTGTGATATGTTTAAGGAGATCGTTGTTTGATTGCGCATGTATGTATGCTATTAAACTCTAATATTTGTATTTCGCCGTGTATAAAGGAGTTTATGTGGGTCCTAACCCACAGTCCACGAGTACATGTTTAAATTGAAATTACGGCTGCCTCACAATGACTCCCTTCACTATTGATGAAGACATAACACAGTCACTTGTATCCTCTTCATCTTAGGGACCCACATAGCAACAAAGTATTTTTGCAAGGTATAGGGAGATCAAATTGAAGAATGAAGCTCTCAAAGCTTCAACATAATCATAATTCTAGAAACAAACTACCACCACTCAACATATATTGATGTCTACATTTGACTCAGAAAAAGGGCAATTTCAAATGCCCTTTTTGGGGCCCACAGTGCCAGCCCCCTGGACCATTGAAGATTATAAGGTTGTTAGAATCACGATTGTCGTTAGACCAAAACCCGCAAGCGTTAGTCTCTGCTACAATCGCCAAAGTTAGGATCCACAAGAGGCCGTTAGTCCACGTCACGAAACACACGGGGAGAGTTAGACCCAATGTTCAACAATCTCCCCCCCAATGCAAGCCGGGTGAGTTTCGAACTCGAGACCTGTCACTCTGATACCACTTGTTGGAATCACGATTGTCATTAGACCAAAACCCGCAGGCATTAGTCTTCGCTACAATCGCCAGAGTTTGGATC
>CM076578.1:1900126683-1900265821 GCA_034641835.2 Pinus albicaulis
TTGCAAAATCATAAAATTGCAAATATTTTGAAATTCTTAAAGTTGTGAAGTTGCGGGGAGGTAAGTTATTAAAGTTGTGAAGTGTGATAAAGAGGAGCAGACGCGATGGAGTTACAAAGCCATAAAGGATTAAAGTCAGGCGTGGGACCCATTCACATACCACACATCGCATATCACATATGATAAGAGAAACTTGTTATTGCTATGAGCTAGAACTTGCGAAGTGCAATAAAGAGGCCCAAATGCGATGTAGTTTCAAAGATGAACTCCAAAGGATTTGAAATCCAGATGTAAAGAATTTCCTGTGTTAAATCGCATCAAAGGAGGAAAAGGAGATTATAACGTAAAATCTATGGAACATCGAAATGCAATAGATAGTCGAATGTGATATCATTCTGAGGTAAATATTAACATATTTCATGTCCAGGTTTAATGTGTTTGCATTTTTTTGATGAAGAAAATGTTGGAAGTGGAGGTCAACTCAGGTTACAAAGAAAAGGCCTGAACGCATGGAAAATGGACTCGGGTAGAGAGACCTGATATTGCATGCAATAAGGTTGAAAACTATAGCTATAAACGAAAGTTTGAACGCAGAGGAGGAGACTCGGGCAAGTGACCCGACTGTAGAGTAAAGGTATTACGGAAATTTATTAATCAAAAGGCTGAACGCTGTAGGAAAATGAGAATAGGCAGAGTCAGATAAAAGAAATTTAAAATGACACTGTTGGAAACATGCCAGCTGGATTGAGTGAGGCAGAAGATGATCATGCTGCACAGTTGGAAATAGGACAGCAGGAAGAGAAGAAACAATGAACAGAAAAGCAAGAAACTGAAAGGGATGAATTGAAATATTGTTGTAACTGTAAATGTGAATTCATTGATTATTTTATATTTTTTTTTATGCAAATTCAAGTCTCCGTAGGAATAAGAAAAAATCCATGAGTGTTGTAATGATTATTTCTGATGTAATAACCTAAACTGAAGAATGAGGAATCGAATGGGTGGAAGGCATAGGGTCAGGCCTGTTCACTTCATATTCCCTATAGAATGCAACTGTTGGTCGCTTTAATTGTTTTAACAATTCAAGCTCCACATAAATTGTCAACCCGGGAAGGTCTGTTTATTCCAAAGACAATCACGCACTGGATATGCTCAATTCCAAAAGCAAGATAATGTTGTAGTAAAAATCACACAATTATTAATCATACAAATCTAATTATTCACACCCTGCTTTAACAAAGCTGAAGTCTACTTGTGTTACAGCAGAAGCAATTCCCCTATTGCAGTCTTTCATTAAAAGAATCCTAGGAAAAGATAATGAAAGGAAATCACTCTACAGGAAAGGAAACCAATCAACCATAACAGGGAACAGGGCCCTATTCCTCCAAACAGGAACTTCAGCACCTGTTGCCTGACACTAATCACACTGTAGAAAAGATCAATCCAAGAAAACAGGACCCTATTCCCATGAACAGGAACCTTCAGCACCTGTCTCCTGATACTAATCACACTGCAGGAAAAAGAGAGTCAACTTATGGGAACAGGACCCTATTCTTTTGCACATGAATCTTTAGCACCTGTTTCCCAGCATCAATCATGCATTCAAACAGATAACAGAAAAATATCTCTTGGCTTCTTTAAGAATGAACGTTACCAAACTCATGCAGCGTTAAAGAAAACAGAGTGCTAAAGAACTACAGAACTATGCAAATAATGATTCAGTAAACAGAGTTAAATTAAGGTGCAAATATCATAAATAAATTCAACAAACTACAAGAGAAATCGGGTGAATCTTTTGATGAAGGCGGGCCCTTTCCTTCTCACAAGATTCCCCAGGGGAAAGAATTAAATTGAAGTGCTCAAAAGAAACCTTTATTCATCTGTCAAAAAGGAATGATACATTACAATGGAGTCTTGCTCCTTTCTGCTCAAAATAATGTTTCTCCTGTAGTCTCTAACTCTCTTCTAATGATGATGTCTCCTCTTTTTAAAGAGGAGACATATATTACAGTTACATCAGAGCAAATCTATATTTATCCAAATCTGTTCTTCTATCTTAAAACAGGGTCCTTCTATTCTTCCATAGAAAAATATTTTTAAAACAGATACAAAAAGATATTGGCTTCAGAAAAATCCGCGTAACGACTTTCCTTGCTTGTCTTCGTCTTGTTGCCATCGTTCCTGAAATACTCTTTCAAGATCGAAAATCACGAGTAGTGACGAAATGTACGTGCCCGCTGACTGTTTCAGCAACATATTTGACTGTTTCAGCAACGGAGTCGACTGTTTCAGCAACGGTCGATTGTTTCAGCAACAGCACGTTCCTTATCCTTACTTATCTGCGATCTTTTAGACTTGTGTTAGCAACAATATACCTTCGATTAATGATGAAATATAAGAGTAATGTGGAATTATATGTAAACATATTAAACATATAGTAAAGAGAATGATTTCATATACCTTTGGATGAAATGGATAAAAATGATAATGTAACCTTTTCTGAATATAGCTATAAAGGGTAAGATGGTGTCAAAATGTATAGTAAAAATGGTACATTGTGAGGTCCTAACATCCCCCCGAGCTGAAAGGGTTGCATGTCCTCAGGAAACTTTTAATCTGAGTCAAAGTCTGAGTACTGACTCTTTGCATGCAAGTTACTCAAGCAATAACTATGGAAGGTGGCTTCTGTCGAAGATCTAAATCCCTGGTTATTCTGCAGTTTCTGCCATGCTACTGCCTCGTCCCTGTTAGCCAATTTGTAATGAGACTGATATTGTTCTGCCGGCATCCATAAGACAGGGAAGTGAAAATGATAACCAATCCAATTCTCAGCACATTGCTGAATGCATCTGATATAGTTTGGTACCCTGGATAGTGCAGTTTGAAGATTATCAGGGCCAAAAGGATTATATTCTTGTCTTTCCTTACAGTATTGTTGCCAGAACATGGTGTTGGCCTTCAAGGCAGCAGTCTCTTTAACTCTGATTAACTGATGACACTTTAGGAGTATTGAAGATTGCAATTGATGTATGTACCTACGCATTCCTGGCTTCTGCAAAAATCGATGGTATTCTGCTACAAAAATGGTCGGATTTGAGGGTTCTGGTCTTATCCACAGGAGGCGATTATCCTCATTATGCCTACTTGCAATAAAAGTAGTTTTCCATGTGATTTGATTGGCAAGAAATGAAACAAATGCCCTAATTTGTATATCACCAACAATTGGATTGAGGTTGACCTTTCTATTGTCAGGCATAGCCTCATTATGAAGATAAAGTTCACATAACAAATGTTGGTCACTAGCGGGGGCCTCAGCAAATGTTTTGACAAATTGTTCTGCTGTGAGCAACTCATGAGGTCTCCCATTCTTAATTGCTTTCAACTGAAAATAAACAAGGTGTTCAGAAAGGAACATAGAATAATTCAAGGAAGGTTTCCTGGTGGCTAACAATTTTTGTACTAATGAAAACATCGGAACCGGTTTTTCTTTTAAATCCTTGATTTCTTTCTTAGAATCCTTGAGCTGTTGAAGTGTCTCCTCCCAATTATCCCAGTTGGCATACATCTGATTCTGCCAGGCCAACTTATGTTGTTGTAACATTTTATCTTGATCAACAACATACTGTTTCTTCCAATTATTAATTATCTCCAATTCTTTCCATGGTGGAGTCTGTGTCCCGGCATTATAAGTACTGGGTTGGGGCATCGTCTGCGTAGCTGAGCTGACTAACACAGGGTAGGGTATCTGTGGCTTGGTTTCTTTTTCTAGAATTTTTGAGGGCCCTACTGGTTCTTGTGTGACAGTAGGGCGTTCTTCTTTGACTGCAACTAATGTGGATGCCTCAGGCACTGGGACTTTAATTATTTTGTATCCAGCCTGTTGGTAAATGTTTCCACATTCATGGCACATGTATTCTTTACATGGGTCATTCTTTTCTACTGATGCTGTGTGTGCCAACATTTAGAGATTTAATTCTTTATCAAAGGCTTCCCTTGCCATTACCAACTCTTTTTTATAGGCCTCTAATTCTGACTTCAAAAATTCATTCTCCTCCAATAAAGATGCCATGGTGAGTGAACCCTATGTGTTCGTTGCTTTTGCTGAAGTTTATTGATGATGCACAGCTGTAGCTGGTTCTTGTGTTTCAGCTACAGCTAGTTTCCTTATATTATCATGCTTGGTGTTTGATTTTTGCACTTCAGTGGCTGGTTCTTGTGTTTCAGCGGCTGAGTGAGTAACTGGTTGTTGTGGAGCAGTTATTGTTTGAGTAGTAAACGATGTCATATTACCTTGGGCATCTGGTTCTTGTGGAGCAGTGCCATAGGACGAGACGGGTAATGATTCAGGAATTTGGAATGGTGATGAGGATTGAATTTTTAATAAAATGGCTGCGGGGTCAGGGGAAATGGGAGTGACTCCAGATTCAACAGTCATTTTCATTTTCTTCCTAGGTAGGAAAGAAGAAAAGGTGGCTTCCCTTTTTTTATGAGAAGGGTCTTTCCTAGGGGAAGGGCTATCGGAAGAGGTACCAACTTGGGATGTGGCCCTTTTTCGCCTTTTTGAGACAAAGACTGTTGCAGTTCGTCTCTTCCTTTTATGAGTGGGGGGAAATGGGAGTGTTTCATCTTGAGAGTCATCGCTAGAGATGTGGACAGTGGGATGGGGTGACTCTGCTAATTGGGATGAACTTGGGGGTGGAGCAACTGGTTCTGAAGATGGAATCAATGGGGGACCAGGGATATCTTCCAGTTGCCGTTCATAAGAAATTTTGGGGGTTTCTTGGGGAATTTCGACTTCTTGGGGAATTTCAGGGGCTTGTTGGAGTAGTAGGGGTGGATTATTCAGAGGGGAGTTTTGCTGAGCAAAACCCCTCTGAATTAATAATTGACATAAGCGATGATGGGTAAGGGATAGTGATGGGAATTTTACCCGTCTACAGTAATATGACATGTTTTTAATACATCCAAGCAGATAATAAGGAATGTTAACTAATCGACCATGCCGCAAATGATTCATTAAAACAAAGTCGTGTTGATAAACTACCTGGTAACGCCCCTCGCAAGTCAAATAGTGCTTGATGAATTCAGCTACTGTTGGCCATGGGCGAGGTAATGAATGCAGACTTATACCATGGCCTTTATTCTCAACCTGTTCCTCTGGAAGAAGGAAGTCCTGCTATACATTTAAAATGACTTGTTTCCTGCTAAACCAGCGAGCACCTGTGACCGGCAACCCTGAAACTTGTGCTATATCTTCCTCTGTGACCAAAATTCGGATCCCTTGGACTACGGAGTAATCTTCCTGAAAATTCTGCGCAAACTCTAAAACTTGCTGAGGATCAAATTCTCCTAACCTTTCGAAGTATGTTATCCAACCTACCTGCTGAAAAATTTGGTAGGCCTCCGGGAATAATTCAAGAAGAGTTATCGAGCCAAGCTCATGTCTGATAGCCGAACCTCCCATAGCTACTAACTTGAGTCAAATGCAGAGGCGCAAAGAACAGAAACATAGGCTTTGATCAAGCTAATTGTTGCGACAGAGGATATGGAGTCTCAATGACGGCGGAAATAATGGATATGAAGAGTGACGGTGGATTGGATGGTGTGGAATGATGATTCAGTTTTCGAAATTCCCCCCTTACGTATGATGAAATGATGTTTAAGTGTGCGGGGATTGTAATCATTATGAGAAAGATCCTCTCTTTAAAATATTATTTAACTGTATTACATAAAAACCACATACCTTATATTTTTACCTTTGTTTTTATAATTCGAAGTATAGAGTGCTTCATAATGGCTTGATACTGATGGAAGAATCTTTAAATTTCTCTGAAATGTGGAAACATGAATATATCAAGATATGCTCAATACTGGATAATATTCACCCAAGGGATCTGAAGAATAAAAGTGGAGTACTGGAAAACTTGTGTAGTAGAGGAAAGGAATGGTGTTTTAGTAATGGAAAGATAAATGACAGGTTGCTGAAAGTGGTGTTTCAGCAATGGAAAAATGAATGACATGTTGCTGAAAGTGGTGTTTCAGCAATGGAAAAATAAAGAAAAATGGAATGTAATGATTTGGGTTTAAGAAAACTGGGAGAAGTACTTGCTGAGGGATAATTTCAACAGTAAGGAACGGGAAATACTGGCTGAAAGATGGTGTTTCAGGAATAGGTAGAAATGGGGAAAAATGGAAAAAGGGAAAGATGGAGTAATGGGATAAGTGATAAAAGGGATATTGCTGGGAAATGAGTTGAAATGAAGGGAACAAAGCTTCTGTGATTGAAGCTTCAGATCTTCTTGTGATGAAACTGTCCTCCTTAGTGAGTTCTTCCTTAATCTGCAAAATACAATTGTAACATGCCAACCCTTGACAGGGATTATTAGTTTTAAATCTAATCTAATGCTAGAAATATAGTGCAGAAAATTAAATGCTGTGAGGAGCAGAGGACTCCCCTAGAAAAAGATAATGTGTATCAGTCATGCAAACAGCCTTGAAATCTTCTTTAGAAATAGGGCGCTGGTACAAACGAAGCCTATGACCATTTACTAGTAGAGGTGTTTTAGAATCATCAATTGTTAAAAGTCTTACTGTTCCATTAGGAAAAACAACATCTACTTCATATGGTCCAAGCCATCGTGTACGTAGCTTACCCTGAAAGTTTTCAAACCGAGAGTCATATAATAAGGCCCAATTACCTTTTTGGAACTGCTTGTGTTTGATAATTTTATCATGCCACTTCATTCTTTGTTGTTGAATCATGGTTGTTTGGTGAATGGCATCTAATCTCTTTTCATCCAATTCAAGAAGCTGCTGCAACCTAGCTGTCTGCACATCAGTCAAATCAAGATTAACAACTAAAGAAGTTCTTAGAGTTTTAATTTCAAATTCCACAGGAAAAACATCATTTTTACCATAAACCAATTCATAGGGAGAAAAACCTGTAGTGTTTCTCCAAGTAGTTCTGTAAGCCCATAGTGCTTCAGGGAGCCTTTGAGACCAATCCTTCCGGTTATCCTTCACTATTTTAGTTAGAATGGCTTCTAATACTTTATTTGTGCTTTCCACCTACCCATTGGCCTGGGGGTGGTATGGTGTAGTCATTCTATGATGAATATGATATTTCTTAAGGGTAGATTTAAAATCATGAGAATTGAATGGAGGTCCTCCATCTGTAACCAGCTCTCTAGGAATTCCAAATCTAGTGAAGATCTCTTCAAATAAGAAAGCTAGGACAACTTCTTCATTGGCTCTAATAAGTGCTTTGGCCTCCACCCATTTAGTCATATAGTCTATAGAGACTAATATATAAGTTCTTTGATTGGATGGAGGATTAATGGGTCCTATGAAATCCAAGGCCCATCTTTCAAATGGTTCGGATACTACCTGGGGGTTTAATGGCATTTGATCTCTATGATTGGGTTGACCCATTCGCTGACAGCTGTCACAAGCCCTCACATATTTCTTTGCATCCTTAAACAATGAGGGCCAATAGTAACCCATCCTCAAAAATTTTTGTGCTGTTCCTTTTTCAGCAAAATGCCCTCCGCAATGGCCATGATGACAAGCTTTTAGTATATCGTACACTTCATCCTCCCTAATGCATCTTCAGATTTCCTAATCAAGTCCTGTGTAGAAAAGACACCCACTTATCCAGCTATACCTGGCACTTTGTTGAACAATTCTTCTCTTTTCCCTGTATGACAGGTGTGATGGTAATTTTCCTGCAACCAAATAATTGGCAATATCTGCATACCACGGAGAGTGAGCAGAGACTGCAAATAAATACTCATCAGGAAAGGAATCATCTACTAGAATATTATTATCAGTTTTTAACCGTGAAAGGAAATCAGCCACCACATTTTCTTTACCAGGCCGATCTACAATTGTAATATCAAACTCCTGCAGTAACAATATCCATCTGGTAACTCGAGCATTTGTGACAGATTTGTTCATTAAATATTTAATAGCCGAGTGATCAGTGTGGACAAAAGTAGAATAACCAGTGATATAATGTCGAAATTTATTAATGGCATATATTACTGCAAGAAACTCTTTTTCGGTAACTGTATAATTAAGCTCAGCAGGGGTCATGTTCTTACTGATAAAATAGATAGCATAAGGAAGATGATTTTCCTCTTGTCCCAGGACAGCTCCAATTGCAGTGTCTGAAGCATCAGAAGATATATGAAAGGGGAGGGCCCAATCAGGTCCTCTCAAAATAGGAGCAATAGATAATTGATGCTTGAGTTCTACAAAGGCTTTTTGACAAAGATTAGTCCACTTAAATTCAGCATTTTTCATAAGCAACACAAATAATGGAGAAGCTATATTATAAAAATATTTAATAAATCTTCTGTAGTATCCAGCATGTCCTAGAAAACTTCTCACATCAGTTTGTGTTTTAGGAACAGGAAGATTCTGAATGACCTGTATTTTGGATGGGTCTACCTGAATTCCTTGAGATGAAATAAAATGTCCAAGCACTACTCCTTCACTCATCATCATATGACATTTTTCAGTACTTAGGGAGAGGTGAGCTTGTATACAACGTTTAAGTACCTTCTCAAGATTTTGTAATGCATCTTCAAAAGACGTACCATAAGGAGTAAAATCATCCATAAATATTTCCATATAGTCATTCAGCATATCAAAAAATATTCCTATAACAGCCCTCTGAAAAGTTGCTGGTGCATTACATAGTCCAAATGGAAGAAATCTATAAGCAAAAGTTCTCCAAGGACTAGTAAAAGTGGTCTTGTCTTGGTCTTGGGGTGAAATTCTGATTTCTTTGTACCCACTGAATCCATCTAGAAAAGAAAAGAATTTCTTTCCTGACAGACTATCCAACACCTGATCAATGAAAGGTAAAGGAAAGTGATCCTTTTGAGTAGCTTTGTTTAAGGCTCTGTAATCAACACACACTCTCCATTTCCCGTTTTTCTTAGGGACTATTACCAATGGGGAAACCCATTCACTGTCAGATATGGGGTATATAAATCCCGCATTAAGAAATTTCTGAAGTTCTTCTTTAACAATCTCTCTTAAATTAGGGTTCATTCGTCTTTGGGGTTGACAGACTGGTCGGCACCCTTCTTTAATATAAATTCGGTGAGTACATAGTTCAGAAGAGATTCCCTTCATATCCGTGTAATCCCATGCGAATGCTTCCTTATTTTCAAGTAATAACTTCATTAACTGTTGTGTTTCAGCAACTGTTAGATCAGGATTTATATTTAATGTCTTGCCAGGTTCAATTTCGACCGTTATGCTTTTAGATGAGATGGTGGTTAATGTCTGAGATAAATCTTCAGATTCAATCTTTTCCTGGGTATCCGTTTCAAAAAGTGCAGTCAATTGATTGTGTGTTTCAGCAATTACAGAGGAAGGTTCGCAAATAAAATTATTAATTATTTCATCCTCTGTATTGTCTTTAAGAGTTAAAGCTTGTCCGATAGTTAAAATGGGCTGAATAGCATTATCATCATAATCCATCCATACAGAATTTTCATTATTAATTATGGGTGTAGCATGAGGATAAAGAGTAAGCTGTTTAGTTTCATAACCATTAGAAATTTTCATTGAACCAGATCTACAACTTATAAAGGCATCGGCTGTGGCCAGCCATGGTCTTCCTAGAATTAAAGGGTGTCCCCCCAGCTTTGTTTTAGTTTGTAATACCACAAAATCAGCTGGGTAATTCCAGGATTCAACTGAGATAACTAGATCTTCAACAACTCCTTCTGGTTTAATTGTAGAACGGTCAGCTAACTCTAGGATGGTTGGTGTATCTCTAATTGTGTTATTCAGCTGTAACAACTGTGAAGTTTCAAGAGTCATAATGTTTATTGCAGCACCTAGATCTACCAGAACTTGAGGAATTATCGTTTTACCAATTTGAACTGTCACAGTAGGATGGCCAGGGTCACCATATTTCACGGGAGGGGTTTTGCCGGACATTAATGCAGATAAATCACCCATAACATGAACTATAAGGGGGTCTTTAGTCTTCCTACCAGGTTTCTTAACACAAATTTCCCTTATGGTTCTAGCATAAATTGGTACATCTCTTAGTGCCTGTAAAAGTGGAATTTTAACATACAAGTTTTGCAATTCCCCTAAAAGATTAAAAGCAGGTGTTTCAGGCGTTTTAGTTAAAACTAAACGCTCGGGGAATGGTGGCTCTGTTATTTCAATACCCTTGTTAGAGGGTGGTTGTGCTTTTTTATGTTTCTCAGTTTCCTCTTTATCAGAATCAGAAGAGGTTATATCATCAATGATAGGTTCTACTATTTTCCCGGATCTCAAATGAATATCGTTACATTGCATTGTAGGAAATGTAGGCTGATTCTGAATATCAATGACTTGCACAAATTTATTATTGGGGTTAGGATTTGGTTGCACAGGTAGCTGGGGTCTCATTTGATTATTTGGTGGAGCATTTGATGGTAGAGGAAGTGGTTGTTGAAATTGAGGAAATTGATTTGGATACGGGAGTTGTTGGCTTCTCCAATTTGAATTCCAAGGATTAAAAGAAGATGGCTGTTGTGGGGGCCAAGGAGTCCATATTGCAGGATCAACAAAGGGAGGGTTTGTTTGTTGCATGGGTGGGAAGTTCATCTGATTAAAGGGTGGGTATTGCATTTGATTAAAGGGAGGGTAATTTGTCTGACTGAAAGCAGAATAATTATTCCAACGATTAAATGGCATACTAGAATTCATACCTTGTCCTCTTGGTTGCCATTGTCTTCTTTGTGTTAGCAGGTAAACTGCTTCAGCTTCTTCTTCCGTTGGCTGCAGTGCTGCCTTTATTCCTGGTAGAGAGGGACATTGCTGTGTTTAATGATCTTTCTCACAAAGGGTGCAGATTGGTATTTTGTCCAATGGGAATTCCCTTAGTGGATGTTTTTCTCTGCATTTAGGGAAAAAGACAGCCAAAGCTGCTTCTACTTCAGCCTCCTTCTTTTTAACCTGCAAGGTGTCAATTTGTGAAGCGAAAGAACTTAACATTTCAGTTTTAAATTCTTCAAGTAAATTACCTATTTCAGCTCTTGTTGCTCCCCCACTGGCTGATTTCTGAACTCTTGAATAGGTGGGGTCTCTGTTACTTACTTTGTTCCTTGCAGCTCCTCTTGAACATCTTTTACAGAGTTCAACAATCTCATCATAAGATTCTTTAGATATATCTCCCTTGCCAAGCATGTTTAACATGTCTAAACAATCATCCCTTAATCCTCTAAGTAATATTGTTTTACGAATTTCTTTACTTACATTCGGATGATCAGATCTCTGCAAATTATACTGCAGCCTTTCCACATAGTCCTCCAGATTCTCATCCGGCTTTTGTGCCATGTTGAATAGTTCCTCCCTCTTTTCTCTTGTCTGACAGTAGTCTTGATATTTAAGAAAAAATTTATGTTTCATCTGTTCCCATGTTGTGATTACCTGACTTCCAAGGCTCATGAACCATCTTAAAGCATTTCCTTTTAATGTTGCTGGAAACAGTTTCAACTTCTGAGCATTAGTAACATAATCATAACTTCTACATAATATACCAAATTCAAAAATAAATTCATCTGGATCTTCAGAGGATAAACCATGGAAGTTGGGTAAAGCCGACAATGGAATATTCTTCATAGGAGTTGTTCCTCTAGGGAGATCACTGATAGGAAATCCCAAGGTAGAGAGAGAATTTTCATCCCTTCCTTCTCCTTCAGGATCTACACGTCCTCCACCAAAGAATTCTTCGTTGTTTCCTTCCATTGGCTGTTCTCCTGCTGCACTTGCTCGATCCTCAAAATCTTCTACTGGCTCCTTAATGTTTTCCACTGGTCGTCCAATACTCTCTATTAGTTCCTCAACGTGCTCTGCCGATTTTCTAGCACTTTCTTCTGATTCTCCAACACTGGCTATTGGTTCTTTAGTATCCGTTACTGGTTCCTCTATGTTTTCAGGGCTCACAACTTCTTCTGTTTTGTAGTCTGATTGAGGGGAGCGCTGAGGTTTTGGTCTTCAAGAACTTAATCTCTGTGATGATTCAGCCTTTGATACAATTTCGTCAATAAAAGTCTTTCTTCCTCCCCTTCCTTTGCCCTTGCCACCTGTAGGATTAGTTTTCTTCTGGGTTTCGCGTCCTCTCATACAATCTGCACATCTAGAAGGAAAATATCAATGCTTTTGAAATCTATAATTGCCTTCCCTGGCAACAGCGCCAAAATGTTGGTCGCTTTAATTGTTTTAGCAATTCAAGCACCACATAAATTGTCAACCCGGGAAGGTATGTTTATTCCAAAGACAATCACGCACTAGATATGCTCAATTCCAAAAGCAAGGAAATGTTGTAGTAAAAATCACACAATCATCAATCATACAAATATAACTATTCACACTCTACTTTAACGAAGCTGAAGCCTACTTGTGTTACAGCAGAAGCAACTTCTCTAATGCAGTCTTTCATTAAAAGAATGCTAAGAAATGATAATGAAAGGAAATCACCCTGCAGGAAAAGAAAATCATTCAACCATAACAAGGAACAGGACCCTATTCCTTCAAATAGGAATCTTCAGCACCTGTTGCCTGCTATCATTCACACTGCAGAAAAAGGAAAGCAACCTAAGGAGAGCAGGACCCTATTCCTATGAACAGGAATCTTCAGCACCTGTCTCCTGGTATTAATCACACATTCAAACAGAAAAATATCTCTTTGCTTCTTAAGAATGAATGGTACAGAACTAACGCAGTGTTAAAGAAACAGATTGCTTAAACAAAATTACAGGAATATGTAAATAATTCTTCAGCAAAAGAGTTAAACGAAGGTGCAATAAATATAAAGAAATTAACTAACTACAGGAGCAATCGGGTGAATCTTGTGATGAAGGCGGGCCCTTTCCTTCTCACAAGATTCCCTAGAGGAAAGAGTTAATTTAAAGCGCTCAAAAGAAACCTTTATTCATCTGTCAAAAAGAATGATACATTACAATGGAGTCTGGCTCCTTTCCGCTCAAAAATAATGTCTTCCCTGTAGTCTCTAACTCCCCCTCTAATGATGATGTCTCCTCTTTTTAAAGAGGAGACATCTATTACAGTTACATCAGAGAAATCCTATATTTATCCAAATTTGTTCTTCTATCTTAAAACAGGGTCTTTCTATTCTTCCATAGAAAAATATTGTTACAACAGATACAAAAAGGTACTGGCTTCAGAACAATCCGTGTAACGACTTTCCTTGCTTGTCTTCGTCTTGTTTCCATCGTTCCTGAAATACTCTTTCAAGATCGCAAATCACGAGTAGTGACGGAATGTACGTGCCCGCTGACTGTTTCAGCAACAGATTTGACTGTTTTAGCAACGGAGTCGACTGTTTCAGCATCGGCCGATTGTTTCAGCAACAGCACGTTCCTTATCATAAATTATCTACAATCTTTTAGACTTGTGTTAGCAACGATCTACCTTCGATTAATGATGAAATATAAGAGTAATGTGGAATTATATGTAAATAGATTAAATATATAGTAAATAGAAGGATTTCATATACCTTTGGATAAAATGGATGAAAATGATAATGTAACCTTTTTTGAATATAGCTATAAAGGGTAAGGTGGTGTCAAAATGTATAGTAAAAATGGTACATTGTGAGGTCCTAACAATCGCCAGAGTTTGGATCCACGAGAGGCGGTCAGTCCATGTCGCGAAACACAGGGAGCGTTAAACCCAATGTTCAACAAAGGCCTCCATATTTTCAGTTGATGCTAAGAAGGTCCATGCAATCGATCGGGTCGATTTGCACAAGCAATCAGGTGAGATGATTTATTCAACATTAACCAACTCAGCCATCATTGCTTCTAAATTGAAGATATATTTAAATAATATGCATTCACAATTGAAAACTGGACAAGGACACCAGGATTAAGACCTTAGAATATTTAGTTATAAAAGTAGGATATAATCCTAGTAATGTCAAGGTAGTTGAGGATATAATCAATAACAAGAATGCATACATTCAAGTCCTCAGGAAACAGCTTAAGATCCCAACTACAGAACACCCTCAAGCTAAGGAGGCTACCAGTTTAGAGATGGAGAAAGAAAAATTGTTCACAATAGTAGTGGAATAGAATGCACAAATCCAGAAAATGGAGGAAGACATGGAAGCACTACTAAAGGAAAAAGAGCAATGAGAAGCAACAAGAACATCTACAGCATGTGTTAGGATCCTATAATTTATAGGATCATAAGATGATTGAATATTCTATCTTAGTCATGTGAAATTGTAAATAATATTGCATGTTGCAAATGATTTCCAAAAAATATAAATAAAGAGAAATAAAAAATGAGAAGAGGGTATTTGAAAAGAAAAAAAATAGAATAAAGAAAAAAAAAAGGAAAAAAAAAATAGATAAAGAATACAAATAAAGATGAAAGAATTCCATGAAAATACAAAAAATAGAATGGAAAGTGATGCAAGCTTAAATGCCACTACTTGATAGAGTTTAATTTTTTAGGAATAAATTGAATGTTGTGTGCAGCTGTTTAAAATGCCACAACCCCGAGTCATTGTTTACATCATACAATGTAATCATGATCAAACAATGTTCAATTTATGTTAACTAGATTAGTGAATAAGTTAGCCAAATTGTATAACCTTGGCTAATATTAGTTAGGTAGATTAATACGTTGATTCAATTGTTTAAGTTGAATCAATGAAAAAAAAATGATAGATAGGAGTAGATTAGGTGTTTTCATCTTCAAAGAAAATAAATTAGGGTCTACACATCTAAATGCACCCTTGATTGGTCGAAATTAGTCTTAGATTAGGAGAAATTTGAGTTAAAAAAGGTTCAATAGGGGTAAAAGAGGTTGATTTTACATTATTTGGCCTTTATCCTAAGTTTAGGCTTATAAAATGTTTTTATCTTAAATTCGGAGGCATTATTTATTTTAGCCTAAGTTTTCCACCCATGTAATAAGGTTTGAAAGTGACAAAAGAATATTTGTCGTATATGGTTAAACATTGCGCTCATATTGGTTGTCTGATCGTCACTTTCGCAAATCAACGACCAACGATTGCATTCCCGCCCCCATCCCCCATCCCTCCTACCTTTATCGACTGGGGGGGGTTCGAAAAGAAGTTTCCTCCCCGCCGGTCCTACCCCTAGGTGTCAGTCCCTTAGCATTTCCCACCACCCCTCCCCCCCTCACAAACCACTTACCGCTTCGACCCCTCTCTGAAATCTGCCAACCCTATGTCTTTTCTCGCTAGCTCTTCCAGCACACTCCCCTCCACTCCTATCTTGACACCTGGCCATGCCCGTTATTCATTTATTGTTTCCTAGGATAACCGTTTGAATTCGATAACGGCCCTGTGCCTCCAACGGGACTGTGCCATCACCATAAAACTCCCAATGCGCACCATTTTCACTCCCTTTGCTCGCAGATTGCTCACTCGGCCTTATTTTCAAAAATTGTGCTAACACAGTGAGCTTCCACAGCTGACAAAGAAACCAGTCGAGAACAAGAAAAAGACATTGTTCCCACCCATAGTCGACTGTCAGCAAGTCCCTAGTAATCTCCCACTATCATTTTTCCTTTTCCTGCAATTTGAATAGCCAACATGCCTCCTAAAAAGAAAAATAATGATGATCCAATCAACCCAATGCTCCCTCCCATAGTTGATCTTGACCACACTCCCTTTGCTGATAGGGATAATAAAATCGTAGACCATATGTGAATTAGTGAATTAGTTATTAAGGTAAATCATATTCAGAAATTGATTGTTAAATAATTATTAAATTAACCACAAATTGCCAAAGGTTTAGGAATTGATTACAAAATAAAATAAAATAAAATAATTTATGATAAAAATTTTAATAATAAGGGTATATGTTTAAAATTATTATTTATCATAATTATATATAATGTAGTAAGAATAAGACCGAATATATGGTATAGTAAGAATAATATATATATTCTACAATAATCATTATAATGGTATGGCCCAATATCATATGACCAAAAGTTGTGTCCCTCTGTCAGGATAAATTCATATTATTATTGAAACTACTAAAGTTGATCACCAAAACATCACCATTTCTCATGTGGTCTTACATGGTTCTAGCTCACTAATAGGGTAGCTATATCATATTTAGCATCACCTGAAAACAATGAGAGATTAAAGAAAGTTGCTCTCACCAAAGGTTATATCCACTCCAAGATGTTTCTACCCCAACATGCATAATACAATAAATCTTGTTGCCCCCCAAGGTGGTAACCCGTTGAAAAGTATTTCTACTCAAAACTATTAGTGTGGTGTTGACTATGTCATAAGGTGGTAGCCAACTTGAAATATCCACTCCAAGATGTTTCTACCCCAACATGCATAATACAATATATCTTGTTGGCCCCCAAGGTGGTAAACCGTTGAAAAGTATTTCTACTCAAAACTATTAGTGTGTTGTTGACTATGTCATAAGGTGGTAGCCAACTTGAAAGTACTTGTATTACTATGCTACAAAATAAATTTAATAAACATAGCCAATATATATTAGATCACAATTAAAAGGCTCAACAAGATGCACTTACGAAAATAATCATTTTATTCTTATAGAGAGAACAATCAATGCAATCAAGCAATCATGCTGTTTCAAAAGTTACATAGAAGATATATCTAAATAAGAATCAGAATTTTGCATCTTTCTATGAAAGAGCTAAAATTGGACAGTCTCCACGATCCAATGCATAGGATCTTTAGCCCCAAAATCATAGGATTATATTAAAGAGTTCCAGCTTCATATGTGAGAGTTATCATCCTTAATAATTATAGGTGGAAAAGCCTAAATATTTTTCAACTTCTATATACCTGAAAATGTTTCATGAACAAAGAAATCATGTTATGTGTAGGAAGAAGGCTTAATTGAGCTCAGTTAAATACTTGTTGAATCAATCCCACAATTTACTATAGGTTCCCTTATGTAGAACTCACTGTGGACTTGCATAACACACTCTTCGCATATGTCACAGTTACAAACACAAGTTGACCAACATTTCCACCAAACATATTTATTTTTTATGATTTTGTATCGTAACATGTTCCATTCTAGATGTCATAGTTACAATGGTTCATCTGCACATTGACCAATGTGGTGTGTAACTGTATGTGCATATTTTGCTTCTAGTGATTTTTTTTCAGAGGAAAAAAACACTGGTTTATACCAAGTACCAGTACATTTGTCAAAAAAAATTGTGCTTACATATAATCCCCATTCTACAGAGTGAGAGAGTCTCTGTTTTTTCCAAGTAATGCTTCATATGAAACAAGGAATATAAACTCAAAATGTGACAGAAAAAGACAGATCATTGTCTCAATATGTAAAATGCTTCTAGTGATTTTAAGCGAGTCTTGACAACTAATCATGTCCCTCAATTTAACTTCACCAAGTTGTGTTGCACTTAAGTTTGCACACAATTTTCTTCAGATTTCTGGCAATCTTAAGTTTCCAGATTACTTGACTATGGCATCCTTTACACTTAAGTATACTTAATGCATTGGTATACAAAATGCAAACGTGTTCCCATCAGCAGAACTGGACAATTTTAGAGGCATGAACTTCACCCTACTGAAAGTCTCCATTTGACTATCCTAAAAAGCAACTGATTATATTGTGGCAGGAGAGGTCCTGCAATACCACCTGGTGCATTAGGATTGCAAATTACTTAAACCCTAATAAAAATAATCTCATTCTACCTTTATATCTTTATTTCCATGTCAATATTTTACGTACTAGGAAGACCGTAACTACAGTAAAACCAGTCATCTACCAATCAGCTTAAAGCCATGTAGTATAAAGCCACTAATATTTTCAACTTTTGCAAAATATAATAAATCAAAGCCAAGAAAATGATTAAAACTAGAAAACATTGCCATAGTATGAAAATGAAAGCACTCCATTGTCTCTGCCTGGCACTGGTGGGTCAACAAATCACCAAAAATAAAGCTCAAGTCAACAAGACAAGATAAATAATTCCAATGATACAATCAGTAACATCATATATTTCCAAAGCCTGTTTGTGTGAGATCTTCAGAAAGTGTAGAATAGGCCAATTTGAGAACACTCGGAAGTTTTTCCTTCAAACCAACCATAGTGTTCTTCAGACAATGAGGAAACGCCGTGCCGCTGAGACCACGCTCATATTTTACTTTATCTTCATTGATTTTCAATTCTAAATATGTTTTCAAAACAACATATACAGCACTCATTGAATTAAGTACTGTATGTACATGCATGAACTGAAAAACGAATGCCCCTGCCAGAAAATAATGCTTTCCCCTTGTGAGTTCTGCAATAAAATAAGGGAATGCCACACTACCAAAGAAAATGGGTCCTTGCTGATAAAATCTTGAAATGCAAGCTTGATCTTCATTCCTTTGTATGCATAAATGGCTTTCTTGCAGCAAGCATGCTATTCGCCCCAGTGCAGCACACACACAGGAAAATGTAGTAGCAAAAACAGGATTACCAGCAAGTGATGGAAGAAGACCCACAGATAAAATAAGTGCTAACAATTCATAATCTACAACATCCAAATTATTGCTATCATCTAATGCATCATTAGCATTACTCTCTTGTTCCTTCATGTCATGCTTTAGTTTCTCCTCAACTATCTTCAATGTTTCGAACCAAGGGGATTCATATGGAAATAACAAGGCACTCTTCAATGCCACAACAGGCTGTATATTAGCTAACATTGAAGTTATCTTCCATACCTCATCCTCAGTGAGTAACACTGTACTTTTGTTTGAGGATGTTTCATCTAGCAGTCGTAAAACCTCTTCAAATTGGCACTGTTCAATGAGCTGTTTAAGAATTATCATCCAACAATTATGAAACATATGAATCAACACAACTCTATCGGGTTTCTCACCTGTCTTTGGCTTTGGTTCTTGAAATGCCTCCCAACCATCATCCCATTCAACTACCTCATTCCAATCATCCTGTACTGTTGCATCTTGTGTCTCTTCTGGTTGTTTGTCTTTAGTACTTTGACTGTCATTCTCATACAAACCTTCCCACTCTTTCAGAAGAGATCCTAACACTGATAAGTGTGGTCTAGATACAGCCTGAGCAGATAATGCACAAAACAAAGACACTGCTGAGTCAATTGTCATCAGGTCCTTTGCATTTACTTCAACATCTTTCCAAAGACCAGATATCAACTCTGTTGACTTCAGGGCAACCAAAGTAGTTTTGAACCCATGAACATTTGATTTGTTTTCTGTCAAATGATCATCCACATCCAAATAATGGAAGGCATCCCATCCATCCCAGGGTAATAAAGAATTGTCCTGTATGCCAAAATCTTGTGTATACCCTCTTCCCGAAATAGTCTGTAGAAGTTCCAAGGCATAAACTCGAACTTGATTGGGTAGCTGCATATCTTCAGCAAATGTACTCAACTTTGACCAAACTGCATGTCTTACCCTTCGCAAAATTATAAAATCTTGTTGTGTTGGCTCAGGGGCATTTACTTCATCTTCTCCATAAGAGATACAAGCAAGTGATGACAACAGAATGCATAAACGTCTGGTACTGAGCTTGTTGATTTCAACTGCTATATCATTGGAGACCTGGGAACGTATCTCACAGAGGATAGAATCGATAAGAGCTACGTATGCCTCCAGTATATCTTGAAAGCTATCCGCATCTTTACCTGTAATAGCTATCATTTTTTTCTCATATTTATCCATTGTTTTCTGATAAACCATATGATCAGCAGATTGTAAGCTGCTATCTGACATAATACTTTCTCTTCCCTGAAAGCAGATCTGAGCAATATCTCCAAAGGAACAGCCCGCAGTAATCATTGTTATAAGAAAATTCGAAAGATCTTTTTTAAAACAAATCAGATTTTCTGTATCACCAACACTTGATGTGCATTCTGGCCAAAGTCTTTCTTTTATATGCATGTAGTGGGCTGACAAAATTTTATATAAGAAACCAAGCCGTTGCTTGTTAGAAGCATCCAGTGCAGTGTACACAGTGGAGGAAAGCACCTTTAAAACCTCCCCCGAATGCTCCAAAAGTTCATTCCAATGCACTGAAATTTCAGCTTCAATTTCCTCATTTGTCCACAAGTGTGAGACAAGAAGGGAACTTAAATATCGCACAAGCACCTTCATCAAGAAAAAGAGAGTTAATTGAACCTTTTACCATTCTATGCATGTTACATGTTTTCTAAGAAAGAAATAAGAGTACCAAGCATTGATAATGTACTGCAGGCAAAACATTGCATGAGATTTCCAACAACAAAGAATAAACAAAATTCATACCTCTGATCTCTTGACTCCATAAGTGTTTGCTAATATTAATCCATTTAATAGAACACTCTTTTTCTCCAGTTTGACAGACTCAGCCAAAGAAAACACAACCCTTTGTATGTATTCAGTATCTCCAGACAAAAATCTGCTTGTTTCCACCCCAGGAATTATTTGTTCCAAATTCCTGGTCTGATCAGCTAGTTTTTGTTGTTCTTCAATTCTAGAACTCCATTCCTTCCAGAAGGTTGCCTCTATTTCCTCCTTTTTTCCATTGCTGTCTGAACCACAAAATTTGGAAGGTAATTGGAAATAAGCAAAGCAAAAATATTATAGGCTAGATACCAAAAATATTACCAAAAGCACATAACAACTAATAAATTAATAATTAATGAATTACGAACTGGAAAATTGACATATATAGTGGGATGATGGATGGGAACACAATACAGGAACAGTGCATTTATTTGAATATCATGCAATTAGAAAGATCAACTCTCATGAACTACTTACAAAACTATTTATTCTCTAAGTTATTTGATATCACCAAAGATGGAGCATGGTGAGAAGAACTGTCAAAAGCACTTCTAAACACAATTGAGATGCAGAACTTTCCCGGAGAATAGTACTGTATTCTAAACACTAGATGATTTGTAAACTGGGAGAAAATCTCCCTTAACTAGCAAGTGTAAATTAGCATGACCGTGCCTGTGCCCTCTCCTAATGCACATTATTCTTACAAGTTACGTTCAAGCAGTTACATTTTGAAATCTGGAACTTACTCTACTCTTTCTTACTGATGCAAATAAATATATTAAATAATGTTCCTCATTAGGGCGCTCATATTTAATACGTATACTGGAGAATATATACCAAGTACTCATCCCCGTTGTCAAATAAAGTGTGTTATCAAAGAATATATGACATGTAAATGGAAATCAAAATCAAAATTAAGCATCACAATTTATCATTTCTGCCTGTGTATCATTGTTTCCAAGGTTGTAATATCATATAGTTTTAATTTGTTCTGGATATCTGGCTTACGTTTGGTTATATATGATCGAATTAGACAGTCTATTGATATCTCAGGTACTCTTGTAGCCAATCTTTCCCAATCGCATGTAAATTCATCCACATTATCCTTTTGTTGTAGTCTAGTGAGCTCTGTAAAACAAATCCTCTTCTTTGATACCCTGAAATGTCTTAAAGAAGTCGTCTTTGAATATATTCCAACTAATTGAAAATGATGTCTTCCACCAGAAGTACTAATCATATGCACCTCCTTCCAGTTGAATGGAAGCATACTTGATTTTTTCATCATCGTTATTGATACCATGGATTTCAAACTACTATTCTTCCTTGTTAAACCATGCCACACCTTGTTTCTTATTTCTGTCAAGCTTAGATAATTCCACATTTGCTGTTATTGGGTATGTAAAAATTGGCTCATCTGTGTGACAGAAATTGGTTTGTGATTACTAAGTTGTGAGAGGGCATGTTTGGTTGTGGAGTTGTGCTTGGAAATTTTGGTCGTGGAGGGCACTTGATAGTGGACTAAAAGTGCTTGAATATTTTGGTTGTAGAATAGTAGGACTTTGAGAACCAACCTGTGCTGCAAGATTTGTCTTCCAGTGCATAATGATTTTTACTGAGAAAGGCTCTTAATTATGCTATTCTTGTTGTAGAGCATTATGATTATGAGTAATATGTTCCTCCATTTGTCATGTTTGCTTGAATGACATTCTTGAGTTCTTCATCCTTTGCAGCATTCCGTTTTTGTTACTCTTCTAACTTCTCCAACCTTGAATTGATCTTCGACATTTTTTCTTAATTTGAGTAAACAATGGTATGCTCTATGCTTAGCACAATTACTTCAATGTTCCTTTAGGAGCCCAATGGCAAATTCCAATTTAGTTTTCCAATAGCAATCACAATTAACCATAAATCACATTGACAGTAACTGTAGATAGATCATAGAACATAAAGTAAATGCAGAAGACAAGCAAAGACACGAGGACACCAGAGTTGGCAGATGCCGGGGAAAAACCCCAATGTGGGGAAAGCCCTTAATCAATCTTCTTATTATTATATCAAATGTTCAACAGAAAAAGAGTACAACAGTCAAAGTTGACTTGCGAAATCAAAGTCAAAACAACCCTGTCAAATCTACAGTCAAACTCAGCCCTAATCAGAAAGTCAAAGATGGTCAACGCAGCAGAAAATCTTCTTTTTTTGGAGCTCAGTCATACCCAGTCAAAATCAGCCTGATAAGGTGGTCAAAGTCAGCCCGAAACAGTCCTGAAAACTGTGGTCAAACTTGGTCAACTCTATGGTCAGGTCTGTGGTCAACTCTGCAGTCAGCCCTGTGGTCAAACTTCAAAGGGCCCAGAAATTCTCGGTTCCTTTGCCAAACTGTATGGCCTGCCAAAAACGAAATTTTCCCACAAAAATCACAGTCAAAGGATGAGTCAAAGTGCTCGGTCAACATTGGTCAAACTCTTGCAACAGTCCTGAAATTTGGCCTTGCAATTTGCCCAGAAAATTCATCCTTCTACCACACGTGTTAGAGAGAGAAGATCTGTCCAATAGCTGTACAAACCAATGAGAGAAGGAGAGAGGAAATGTATGTGATGATAATGCCAAATGAGGTGAGGAGGCACTTGTACTTATACAAGTCATTGAGGGTGAAGAGTCACGTCCATTGGGATTCATGAGCCTACATGATGATGAGGCCGACCTGAACAATTTGCACATGCGTGAGCATAAATTCAAAACACACTTTTGCTTGTTCAAATTGAATGATCTTTATATCAATTTTGGTCCTCTCGAAAAGAGGAATTTAATGCAATCATCATCTCCATCAAATGAGCTGTCCCAAGGTGGAATTTGGCTCTAGTTGCCAATTTTGACATTTTTCTAGTAAACTAGCAGGGTATTTATAACCCTTCCCCCCAAACAAAAAATTTAAAAGTGTGATTTGGATACTGTAGGCATTGCTGTCATTGATGGCAAAGGAGCAGCAGCAAAGTATGTTTGATGCTTGCGGTTTTATGAGATGCATTATGCAGCAGAGATCAGTGATGAAGAAGTACAAGGCAAAGCAATGAGACTGATGTATGCACAGTTGATGTTGTGATGCTTGTTGTAATGCATTCTTAACGGAAATCTCATCTCCCTTGTGAGTAGCAAGGCATTGGAGAGTGAATGTTTTAGGGTTGCATATGTTCTATGTGTGACGCTGATTTGAAGGCTAATGTGTCTTTTCATATGGCATTGGAGATATGTTTTGCAAGTTGATTTGAACGCTGATGTATGATGTAAGGTTGATTAATGTATGATGTTGATACTTGGTATGCTTGATAACTTGTATGTTTGTGAGCAGGGTAAAGGAGCAGTAAAGTATGATGGCATATGCATAGTTAAAGTTGTTATGCCTTTGAGAACAGATTGTTAAAACTTGTTTTCATATGTTTGTTATGCTGCAAAGGGTTCTGGTGAAAGGTTGTTTGTGCTTACATATGTTGATTGGTGCTGATTAGTGAGGCAGTTTGTGTGCACATGGAATAGTGGCTAATGGTAAGCATGTATGCATATGATGATTGAGATGTTGTGATGCAAGGAAAAGGAAAAGGTAAAGCCATGCAAGACAATGGCAAAGGAAGATGTGTGCAAAACAGAGTTGCAGAGATGTTGGTTTGCATATGTGTTATGTATCAAGTTCATTAAAAGTTGATTAGGATTTTGACTGGTGTAATCTTTAAAGGTGGACTATATCAACGTTTGTTGTCTAGACTCTAAATATGATGAAACTTATTTTGACATATGCATGTTATTTGGATATGTCAAAACTCATCTTATGTACTTTAATATTCAAGAGTTGAAACAGTTTTGGAATGAAGAGACACCCTTGGAATGCAAAGAGACAAGTTTTGGCATTTCAGATTCATGTGTGTGAAATACTAAAAACCATCAAAGTTCATTTATAAGATTCTATGAGGTTGGAGAGTTGAATGGTTAGAATGTTAGAGAGTTAGAGAGTATGTAAGCTGATTTGAGTTGTTTATTACCTGGCACATATAGAGCATATGTGTAGCAGATTTGAGGAGAAGAAGAAGCAGAGAGAAAGGAGGAGGTATGCAGAGTTATAGGGTAGGCAAACCAACATGATGTTTCTTGTATGTATCAGGGGATTGTAGACTCCTTTCAAGTTGTAGCTTGATAAATAATAGGCTGGAACCTCACGTGGGTTGTAGCCTGCAGAAACCTTATGGTAGTTGGAGCTTCCTTACATGTTGTAGCTTGCAAAAAAATTGAGGTAGCAACATCTTCTGGGTTGGAGCCTATAGAAACTCAAATGTAATAAGGGAGTAGGAGCTTTCCTTTGCCTCACAACAATAAGAAAGTTGTGGTTTTCTCCCTTTATGGGTTTCCACTTATATCTGGTGTCCATATGTGTTGGTATTGTGTGCTAATTTGATGTTTTGGTTTACTTATTATTTATTGTTCGCATATTAAATATGTTAGTCATTATGTGTTAAGTTGCTCATTTAATAGATCAGTTACTGAGTTAAAAAGGAAATCAATTTATGTCCATGAATGTACTAAACTAATTCACCCTCCCCCCCCTTTTCAATTTAGTTAAGTTTCCAACAATTGGTATCAGAGAAAGTTCCTTTTGTGTAAACCTAACAACTTGAAAGTAGTCTTGGTTAAGTCATGGACTATCAAAGTGTATTTCTGCTAAGTGCAACAAACTTTCATAAATGGAGAGATAAGGTAAAATCTTAACCGATAGCTTATGCATATGGTGTATGGAAGCTAGTATGTGATAGTTACTGTAAAGACTCTCCCCCTGTGCAAGAAAAACAATGCAACGCTAAGGCAAAATGTACAATGTATAACAATCTTCATATTAAGGATCTTGATACAATAATAGATTTAAATTATACAAAAGAAATCTGGGATAGATTGCAGCTCATGCATGAAGGAGAGACAAGTTGCAACAATGCCGAAAAAGAAAAGAGAAAGAGGTAGAAGAAAAGCCCTGTCAAAAGGAAAAAGTTATTGTGAATGAACTTGATGTTGAGATTTTGGGGTGTTGGGGTGTGAAATTTTCAATCTGAAAACTATACAGTTGTAGCGATAGATTTATTCCTCCTTATTATTTCAATAAGTTATTTTTCAGAAATATTCTGGCAAATATCAAAATAAATACTATTGCAACATTCACAAATACATATGCAGACAAATAAACAGTAAAGAACATAAGCACCAGAATCAATCACATATACACAATTATTTTTGGACAATTGTCCCCGGAAAAACCCAATGCGGGAAAACCGGTGCAGGAGCTGAGGGTTTTATTATTTCTTCAGCAAATGAGATCTTTACAGGGAAATATAATGGCAGATAAAATCTGAAACACCTGAGATTGAATTTCCGGCTCCCTCGAAAAATTTTCTGACACCCTGATCAGCCCCTGCTGGCTCCTGTGTCTGTTTACATGATTCACTGCACAGTCCCAGCGCTGGATTGCATAAGTCTGCGTGGAGACTGTGTGGGTTCTTTGCACTGCAGCCTCAAGCTGCCTCCAGTGGCCCACTGCTACCCTCCGTCCCTGATCTCGATCACTAATGACTCCCTCCTTCTTCTGCAAACTCCTCGCCCTGCAACTCTCCCACTGAAATCAAATTCTCTTACTTCAAAATCGATCTCCTTCGGGTACTGAGTGTATGCCCAGCTTGTTTTCCAAATGACCCTCAAGCCTTCTTTTATAATCTTCTTGTTCGAGAACCAACGACCCAAATTAAAAGATTAATCAATGGCTAAGATTAAAACTTGACTTGATCCATGTTTTCTAGAAGATTCGCACTCTGACTTATTAATACCCTTTAATTATTTCATTTCCCTAAGTTTAGACTTACTGTCTTCATTAAAATAATTAATTATTTTAATAATTCATAAACCAAGTGGAATTTCCACAAACTGTTTCTGGGTTCTTTGGAATGTTGTTGTCCAATCCTCCCTGAAAGTTTGAGACTTGGAACACTTCCGAATGCTACAAAAATCAACACTCCCTCTTAGCGAGGAAGGTGTTCCAAAAAAATGCCTGTTGCATGCTACTCTGCTTTTGAAGCACCCTTTGTGCTGCTGATCTTGGATGTTGCCCCTCATCTGTTGCGTTGTTGTCCTCTGTACTGCTGCCTTTGACACTTCCACTGTCACTGCCACAGCTGTACCACAGCTCCCTCTGAATATTGATCCTATCCATTCCTGCTACTGGAACAGATTCTTCATCATCCCCATCTTCTCTCTGAAGTAGACAAACTTTGCTTCCCTAGAGCCTTTGTGAGGATGTCTGCCACCTGTTCTCTTGTTGGAGTGTACTGCAACTTAATAGCTCCACGTTGTACACAGTCCCTGATGAAGTGACACCTGATGTCAATATGTTTCGACCTATCATGAAACACAGGATTTTCAAAGAGCTTGATGCAACTCTAATTATCGCATAAGATGTTGGTCGCTTCCATTTTCTCCTTGAGTAGGTTCACTAATAGTTTTCGAAGCCATATGGCCTCACACGAAGTTGTGATGGCTGCCATATACTTTGCTTCTGCTGAACTCAGTGCTACGGACTTCTATTTCCTGCTGTACCAGGAAGTCATTCCTGATCCTAGACTGAAACAATACCCACTGGTACTCTTCCGATCTACTAAATTTCCAGCCCAATCTGTGTTAGTGAAACCACTCAACCTGACATCATTGCTACGGGTCTACTTCAATCCAAGCTCGATTGTTCCTTGAAGGTACCTGAGAACATGCTTGGCTGCTGCCCAATGTGCCCTCTTCAGTTCCACCATGAACTGACTGAGGGTATTTACAACATAACAGATGTCTGGACTTGTATTTACCAGATACATCAACAACCCTGTGAATTGCCTATATAGCGTAGGATCAACCTCATCATCTTCGGACGTGTCGATTTTCTTCCAGTTGGTGATCATTGGAGTTGTCATGGGTCTACAATCCTCCATCTGAAATCTCTTCTGAATCTCTATAGTGTATCTTCCTTGATCAAGGAAGATCTCCCCATTCTGCTGTCAAACCTCCAACCATAGAAAATAGTGCATCCGTCCTAGATCCTTCATGCCAAATTCTTCAGCCAAATTCTTCTTACAGTTTGTGATGAGCCTTGATGATCCTATCAAGAATAGCTCATCTACATACAAAACTAGTATCAACAGCTCACTCTCTACTCTCAGATAGTAGAGGTTGGGATCTGCATCACTCTTGACGAATCCCATCTTCTGCAGGTAGCTGTCAATTCGACCATACTAGGCCCTAGGAGCTTGCTTCAGTCCATATAACACTTTCTTCAATCTGCACACATGAGTCTTCTAATCATGTGTCTCAAAGACCTCCGGTTGTTTTATATACACCTCTTCCTCAATCACCCCGTTCAAGAATGTCGTCTTGACGTCCATCTTGTGAATTTTCCATCCCATCTGCGCAGCAAGGGATATCACGAACCTGATAGAGGTGCACCTGGCTACTGGGGCGAAGGTTTCTCCATAGTCAATTCCTTCCTTCTGAGCATACCCCTTAGCCACAAACCTAGCTTTAAATTTCTCGATACTATTGTCTGCAGCAAATTTGATCTTGTAGATCCACCTGGATCCTACAACTGATCTCTCTTGAGGTCTGGAGACCACTTCTCAGACATCATTCGTCATGATGGAACTGTACTCTTCCACCATTGCATCAACCCACACCTAGTGCTGAGCTGCTTCCCGAAAACTAGAAGGCTCTCCGACTTGAGCAACCAAGGCTTGATACCTCTCAGGCTGCTTACGCTATCTCTTCTCATTTCGAGGGATCTCAACAAAGTCCTCTGCATCCTTCAAAATCTGTCTAAGTTCCCTGCTCGTTCTCCCACTAGTAGTGGGTGGATCTACCGGCTCTCCCTCTTGCAAATCCTCAGGAGAAACATCCCTTAGATCCCTATGCCTTGGAGAGGCAATTGAATTTTCTGTTGCTTGTTATTGGGGTTGTACCAAAGGATCTTCATCAGACTGCGTAGCAGAAGGCAACTTGCAGGATCTTCTGAAGGCCTTCTCCTCCATGAACTTCACATCCCTTCGCACCACGACTTTCCTACTCTCACGAATGTAGATGCGATATGCCTTTGCATTCTCGTTGTATCCTACCAGATACCCTTTTTTGTTAGTCATCTCCAACTTCTTCCTCTTCTCACTGGGCACATGACAGTAAGCTGTACTGCCGAAGATCCTAAAGTGACTCACTTCAGGTTTACTGCCAATGAATACACTTTCTGGTGTGATATTTCCCAATGCAACGTGAGGAGTCCTATTCTGAATGTAGACAGTTGTATTACACGCTTCAGCCCACAGGAACTTGGGCATGTCTTGGTCATACAGCATGGCTCTTGTTGCTTCAACAATAGTCTGATTTTTCCTTTCTGCCACACCATTCTGCTCTGGATTTTATGGAGTTGTCCACTCTCTTTTGATGCCTTCTCTTGCATAGAATCCAGTGAATTCTTTATCTATGTATTCACCACCATTATCTGATCGCAATGCCTTGATCCGCTTCCCTGTCAGATTTTCTACTAGAGCCTTAAACTCTTTGAACCGACTGAAGACTTCATCCTTGGTCTTCAAGAAGTAGATCCAGGTTTTCCTGGAATGGTCATCAATGAAGGTGACAAAGGACTCGGCACCGCTAAGAGCTCTAGTTGACACCGGTTCACACATATCTAAGTATATCAAGTCCAATACACCCTTGGCCCTATTGTTGCTTCTCTGATATGCTGCCTTGGCATATTTTCCCAATACGCATCCCTTGCAGACATCATCTCATTTAGTGCTGGACTCTAGAACACCTGTGACAGTTTTCTGGAGAGTTCTCAACGCCCCATGACGCAAATGCCCCATTCTTCTGTGCCATAGCTCATTCAAGTTCATTTCATCTGTGTTGTTGACCAGTGCCATTGGAGACTCAAGCTGCAATTTGTACAGTTTGTTGCTTCTTACCCTGATCTATTCCTTCTTCTTCCACCTGGGGTGTTTGATGTGGACTCTATTGCCAATGAAGTAGACATCATAACCTAGGTTTTGAAGCTGAAAGACTGAGAGCAAGTTCATCCCCAAACCCAGCACATGCAAAACATTAGTGGCTCGGATTCTATTTCCAGCCTCGGTCTGAAAAACTACGATACCTCTGCCAACAAGAGTGCATTTTGCTTTATTACCCATGGTTATTTTGAAATTCATCTACTCTTCTTGGTAGTCGAAAAAATAGTCCCGTACTCCAGTAATGTGAGCAGAGGCTCCACTGTCAATATACCAGACATCAGAAGAAGTTGTGCTTGATACGCAAGCAAAATCTTCCTCAAGTCTGGATGCCAATACAGAGACATCATGATTCATCTGTTCTGTCATGCTTCTCTCCCTCCTTGGAGAACTGCGTGAACCCTTCTGCACTGTTGCTACAGCAGTAGCCATCCGTTCACTAGTTGATTCTCCCTTCCTGTTATTCATCTCTGGCTCTGATACCATGTGAAATTTTCAATATGAAAACTATACAATTGCAGTGATAGATTTATTTTTCCTACTTATTATTTCAATAAGTTATTTTTTAGAAATCTTCTGGCAAATATCGAAATAAATATTATTGCAACATTCACAAATACATATGCAGAGAAATAAACAGTAAAGGACATAAGCACTAGAATCAATCACATGTACACAGTTATTTTTTGGAAAATTGTCCCCGGAAAAACCCAATGTGGGAAAATCGGTGCAGCAGATGAGGGTTTTATTATTTCTTCAGCAAATGATATCTTTACAGGGAAATATAATGGCAAATAAAATCTGAAACACCTGAGACTGAATTTCCATCTCCCTCGGACAATTCTCTGACACACTGATCAGCCCCTACTGACTCCTGTGTCTGTCTGCGTGATTCACTGCGCAGTCCCAGCGATGGACTGCGTAAGTCTGTGTGGATACTGTGTGGGTTCTCTGTGTTGCACCCTCAAGCTGCCTCCACTGGCCCATTGCTGCCCTCCGTCCCTGATCTCAATAACTGATGACTCCCTTCTCTTTCTACAAACTCCTCGCCCTGCAACTCTCCCACTGAAATCAAATTCTCTTACTTCAGAATCGATCTCCTTCGGGTACTAAGTGTATGCCCGACTTGTTTTCCAAATGACCCTCAAGCCTTGTTTTATAATCTTCCTGTTGGAGAACCAACGGCCCAAATTAAAAGATTAATCAATGGCTAAGATTAAAACTTGACTTCATCCATGTTTTCTAGAAGATTCACACTCTGACTTATTAATACCCTTTAATTATTACATTTCCCTATGTTTAGACTTAGGGTCTTCATTAAAAAAATTAATTATTTTAATAAATCATGAACCAAGTGGAATTTCCACAAACTGTTTCTGGGTTCTTTAGAATGTTGTTGTCCAAGCCTCCCTGCAAAGTTTAAGACTTGGAACACTTCCGGATGCTACAAAAATCAACATGGGGTAGCATTAAAACCAGAGAGAAACCGGAGAGGGCAACACAATACCAGAAGGACGCAGAAGCAGCAAGAGCCACGAAGGGGCTGACGCAATTCCAATTGGGTGACGCAGAGACAACGCAGTGCCTTCCAGAGCGACGCAGGAGAAGCCTGCGCTGCGTTGGCGCTGCGATGAACCAGTCTGCTCATGTAGAGGCCAGCCAGGGTGTCGTGTGAAAATTTCTGAATGTTACTATTATGCAGAAATCTACTGTTAGATTTGGCTATGCTCCTCCTACTTAATTAAGTTATTAACTGAATAAATCAGATTAATATCGAAGCAAAACACTTAATATACTTTAACCAATTCAGAACTAGAAAAAGTACATGCACACATAGACAAAGTGACACAGTGATTTTCTAGACAAATAGTCCTTGGAAAAACGCAATGTGAGAAAACCAGTCTCTGGCTGCTGGAGGGTTTTATTATTAAGAGTTTTCTAAATACAGCAAATATGGGTTCCAGATCTAGATCACCCGACAGAGAAAACTTAGATCTGCAACTCACCAGCTGTTCTAAAGCCAAAATATTGATTGATCCACACCCTCAAACGGGATTTACAGGACTCAGCCAAATTAGGCCCTAAAAACCCCAATGCTGCCCCTAAAGCTCGTGCGTCAGCCTCTGCAACCCCTGCATCCCTCAGCGCTGGCCAGTAAAGGGTTGCGTTGCCCCAGACTGGGTGACCTAGTCCCTACGCTGCCCCTAAGGGTCTCTGCGTAACCTCATAGGGTTTCCAGCTACCTTACGCTACCCTGGGAGTGACTGCGTAGCACCTGCATAGCTAAAGCTGCCCTTGCGCTGCGCAGCTGATGCCCTCTTGCTGCTGAAGCCTCTACTCCTTTGTGCTGCCTTTCTAAAGCTGCTCTCTGTCTCTTGCTGATTCTAGACACTGGGATCAAATCATCCCTTTTGTCTAAGCTCTCCTCTCTGCAGCTGAAACTATTCTGAGAATTCTTAGCAAACCCTGCCCTAGAATCTCATCTTAGCTTTAGTGCTTTGCCTCTGTGTGTCCTTACTAATGACCCCAAGCCTTTCCTTTATACTTTTCTTGTTGGGAAACCAACGGCCATGATCAGATATTGAATCAGTAGCTAAGATTAAAGGAAAGCTTGATCCATGTGACTTAAGACAATTTCATCACATGTTTAATTTAATTAACTTTAATTATTTAATTTTCCTAAGTTTGGACTTAGGAAATACATTAAAATAATTAATTAATTAAATATTTCCCAAACCAGATGAAATTTCCCAAATCCCTTTCTGGGTCTTGTAGATCAAGTGTACTCTAGTCCTCCACAAAATTTGGGAGCTAGAGCACATTCGATGCTACCCCAAATACAAAAAATCTCAACACTCCCTCTTAGCATCTGGAGTGTGCTCTAGCAATACATCACACCATGCATTACAAGATTTTGGGCAATGGTTTCTGTGTTGTTGATGCTTGGCCTGCTGCCATTCAACTCTGCACTGTTGTTGCCATTCTGTACTACTACCCATGACGCTGTCACCGCCACTGCCACATCTGTACTACAGCTCCCTCTCAAATTGTCGCATCCATGCTGCTCATAGCACTGCCACTCCTAACTGCTGCACTACAACTTCAGTTGATGAGAGAACCAATTGAATCTCCTACCCAATCTTTGACAAACAAGTCAGTTGGGTTGCATCCTCATCACTGAAGCTCAATAGGCTATTGATTTGTGCTAATATCTGAAGGATGATGCAGAGCAACAGCTCTGCACTGCATAAGCAGACTCCCTCTGCACTGTTGAAGTCACATCAACCCCTTGTGCTGAAATCCCTCACGCTGCTGTTGTGTTGCGTTGTCCTCCTGAAGCCTCCACACTGCTGCAACTCTGCTCTGTGCTGCTGAAATCACATCAACCCCTACGTTGTTGCTGCCTCTACATTGTTGTTGCATCTGCACTACACTGCTCCTTCCAGCCTTCAGATCAGCCTCTGCTTCATCCGTGATCTATGTACCCATTTCTCTACTTGTCTCGCTACTGTCTTAAGGCTCCCGTAGCTCGGATGTGATCTAAGAGATGAGCTTCTCAAGGATCCCGCCACCATTTTGTAGCTGCTCTACTGATCCATGTCGCCCCACTTTCGTGGTTCATGAGTGCTCATGGCTGCATCATCTTCTGACCCATCATCTGCCACAACAGCCTTGGAAGAAGAAGCTTCCTTGTCCTTTTTCTTCTGAGGACAATTGCTAGAATAATGTCCTAATTCACCACACTAGAAGCACTTGATCTTAAATAGATCCTTCTTCTTCTTTCCCTACTACCTCTTTGATGCCAAGGCTACATCTTCTTCATCTTCCTTCCTCACTTTGCTCGATCCAAAGCTATACTGCTTCTTGGTGATTCTGTGGAGTTCTTCTTGACGCAGAATTGCCCACAAGTTGTCCCAATCTGGGAGGTCCACTCTACCCAAGATACTTTGGACAAAGATTTCCCACTCATCTGTGACTGCATTGAGAGCAGTCCTGACCATCAGCTCATCTTCCACTTTAGCACCCATTACAGTCAACTAATCTCTGATCGACTATAATCTGAAGAGGAAATGTTCCATGTCTTCTCCCTTGGTCATCATGAATGACCTCCTCTGAGTCTCCAACAACATCTTCCTCTGGACGGATTTTCCCTCATATAAGGATGTTAAGGCCTTCCACATCTCATTAGTTGTCTTCTTTTCAGCTATATGTGGGACAATATGGTCCTTAATTCCATCCATGATTAGCCGCATGGCATGTCCAGCAGCTTCATTATGCTTCCTTAGGAAATCTGCATCAGTCGGTGTGGCCAGAACTTGTGCTGCATGGTCTCTTAGATGATATGCCTTTAGGACTATCAACAGCAGCTTCATTATGCTTCCTTAGGAAATCTGCATCAGTCGGTGTGGCCAAAACTTGTGCTGCATGGTCTCTTAGATGATATGCCTCTAGGACTATCAGGATCCTAGCGTTCCAAACTGAAAAGTTGGATAGGCCATCCAATCTATCCTGTTCACGCAGTCCATGAGGAGCCATTTGCTCATAAATGTGTCAGAGTTTCCTTTCTCTTTGCTAGATATCTGGATCTAAGGCCCTTGGCGAAATAGGCACCTTCTGCTCCCTCTAACAATTGATTTCCCTTCTTGGAAATCTGCCAAATCAACAATGATTCAGCTCTCTTTGATCCTCTGATCAATCTGCAAGTTTTTTAAGCTAGAAACTCTCTGAGAAGTTGATTTCCTCCCGCTCTTTGTCACTCGTACATAGGCTAAAAATCTGAAAACTTCAGAAATTTAACCCCACCAGCACCTTCTGAATTTATGCAACTCTGCTTCAAGCTCTTCTAGATCTTACAGCTTCAGAACTGCGTCACACTCGCTGGCTTCGAACAATCCCAACACTACCTCTATGTTGCGTCTGCGCAGTAAGTGAAGCGAACAAAGTTCCTTCTCAAACTAAATATTCCAGAAGACTTGAAATATCCAAATATCCATGAGGATACAAATATTATATTAGAAAGTATGATGAATATGAATTGATTGAATGTTACAAATGAGGCCTGCTTATATACCCACGCAGGTGCCTCTTCACGAAAGGTCATGTCTTATCAGACATGGCCTTTAAACCTAATTACTAATTAACTAATTAATCATTATTTACATTATTTTATTCATTACATTGCCTCCCTCCTCAAAAAGCTTTGTCCTCAAAGCTTGTTGATGAAAGGCCTCGATGTCTTATCTTCTCGCCTCGGGGCAGTGATCCTTGTCGACACAAGTTGATATGATCCTCTAAGTGACAAACAAAATTGTCGCACTGAGAATGGATCAGACCATCCTAAATCAATTTTCTGTGGAATCTCGCGGCGACTTGAAACTTGTGCTGAATTATCACTTGAGCGGATTGCACTGATATTAGTATTCTTCGGAATATCAACTTGTTTTTGTTCTGAAGACATATAGCTTGATCGAGTTGTCTGCTCCCGTGATTTGGATGTCGATAGGGAACTTTTTTGGTTTGACTTTCCATTCTTAGTTGTGTGGTGATGTTTTGATTATCTTTTGGCGATGATGTTATTGAGCTGGTTACATAACTTCCGCTTAAAATGTTCATCGCCTGAACTACAACATCTAAGTTTGCATCTTTTGCAACTAGCTTGTCTTCTTCTTGAGTTATGACATTTACTGCATTAGTACCAGTTTCCTTCTCTTCAACTTGGATTTCTACATTTGATGCTTTATTTTCGACAAGTTGTTGCACCTTGTTTTCTAATGACTTCTTGTCTTTCTTCAACTTCTTAATTTGTGTTAGTAATTTGTCGTTGTGGTCCTTGAGGCGAGCAACTTCTTCATTCTTATTAGTGGTGATTTTGTCGATTTCCTTTTGCATATTTTGTATCACCTTTTTACCTTCTTGAGAAATTACCTGCGAAATTTCTTGTACGTCTTCAGGCATCACGAAATTTGGCTTCAAGTTAACGTCTTGTAGCGTTATCTTCTTCTTTTTGTAGGTGAATGTCAAAAATTTCTTTTTCGTATTTAGGATAACTGAACCTAAGGTTTCCATCCATGGTGAACCCAACACAATATCACTATTATCCAAAAGTAAGGTTTTCATGGTAAATTGAGAGATAAAAGTATAATCCCCAATGTTTAGTTGTAGATTCTTTATGTCGTATTTTTTCTTGTCGAAAACGTCTAATTTTTCGATTATATTTGACTCAGGAATCACCAACTGGTTGGCAATTTTAGGGTTTATATAATTTTTCTCTTCAGCGGGTGATATAGCAATAGTGACATCTTTCCCTGCGATACTTCCTTTAATTTTAAGTAGCGCTTTAGGGTCGATAGGTAGCGTTTCTAATTCTAAAAATCGTCCTGACTTCATTTTTGTATTAGATGTCATTTTGCTTGTTGAGATAAATATTCTCCAACTTCACCCTTTTTAACTTATAATCTTAATTTTCCTTGGTTTTGAATTTGTAATAACTTCAAAATACTAATTTTTTTTTAACCTTTTTCTTTTACTTTGTAGAAGTATCTTAAATACTAAAATACTCCTTTTTTAATATTTATTTCAATGTTAATCAACTTGACGTTTTAAAATTCTTATATGCTTCACCCCTTTTTTTTTTTTCTTGGCCCTTCTTTTTTTTTTTTTTTTTTTTTGCAATTAAATTAATATATATATATATATTAATAATATTTTTTTTGGATGAAATTAAAATTATTTAATTAATATATAACTATATTATAAGATATAGTATATATTTAATTAAATATATGTTATTAGAAGAATTCCAACGAGTATGCGTAGAATACGATTAGATTCAAAATGGTACGACCAATCGATACAATGATTGGTCACAATTTTACGCCGAGACGCTGGCAGGTCCAAGGGCGGTGTCAGCATGGAACAACAACGATTGGAGAAGGCTAACGGAACAACACGCGCACTGACGAACACAGTGACGTGGACGAGGAATGATGAGAATGGTATTGACGGAGACTAAAATCAGTGGCATGAGACTGTAGAGTAGATGGTAGTGGACGTAGGGAAACAGAACCGTGAAGATGGCTACGATTGCTGCTGACGATGACGCGGTGTTGGAGCAGCAGCGATGTCTGGAGCGGGGAATCGAACAGTGAGCCGGTGTTGGAACGGGTGTGTGTTGCCGCTGTGTAAATTTATTTTGTTTTTGTTGTTTGCTGACTGTCAGGCGGATAGTGACCACGGTTGGGGCTCCCGGTTGGAGCGTTGCTATTGCTGCGCGGGTATCGGAAATCCGGAGGTTTTGGTTTTGCTAAGGAATATTAACGAGCGATTCTACTGTGCTTCTGTCTCAACTAGCGATTTCTACTTTTTTTTTTCATTCGATTTTTTTAATATATATTGACTTCTCTTTTTTTTTTTTTAATACCCCTTTTTTATATATGAACTTTAGAAAGGGTCAAGTCTGAGTTTTTTAATAGATGTTCAGAACAGAAAAAATGTCAAAATCCTGTAGCTGTATGCCTCGTTCAAGACTGCAATGAGTATGCTCATATGACTAACACACTTGCGATCATAGGTCTGAGATGAAAACACAGGTTCGACTGTGTTCTAGTCCAAATACTGTAGATTCCAAGAACCTGCACAAATCACCTTATTCTTTATTCTGAACTGTGTAATTTATTCTTTTTAATTCCTCGCTTACCGTTTTAAGATATATCTGTACATTCGTGCTTTTTTTAATCTTGTTTTTTGTTTTTTATTATTATTACTATTTCTTTTAATTAATTTTTCTTTTCCTATAATTTTTTTTTTCATATATATATATATATAGTGGGGCTCCGTCAGAACCTTGTCTGGTAGCTTTATTTTATATATATATTTTTATCATATTCTTCTTTTTATTATAATTTTTTTTCACAAAATTTCCCTTTTTTTCTTCAAATTTTTAATTCTGGCCAAAGGCCTAATGGCAAAAATGGAGAAACTCCAAATGTGTAGCAAAATGCTTCAACGGCAACAAAGTTGACGAATTTTCGGTCAAAGACCAGGATCAGTGAGCGTGGTCCTGTGCAGCAGTGAGTAGCCAGACGATCGAACAGCTCTGATACCAAATGAAGCGAACAAAGTTCCTTCTCAAACTAAATATTCCAGAAGACTTGAAATATCCAAATATCCATGAGGATACAAATATTATATTAGAAAGTATGATGAATATGAATTGATTGAATGTTACAAATGAGGCGTGCTTATATACCCACGCAGGTGCCTCTTCACGAAAGGTCATGTCTTATCAGACATGGCCTTTCAACCTAATTACTAATTAACTAATTAATCATTATTTACATTATTTTATTCATTACAGTAAGTGCGTGGGCCTGCTGGGAGACAGCGTTAGACTGTGTCACCATGCCCTCTACAAAACTTTGCTTCTCTGAAAACTGCGTTGTCTCTTCAGATCTGCCCTTCTGCTACTACTACTGCACTTCCTGCTGCTTTCTGCAACAAGAACCTTCAGTCTTCTGCTAAAGACCCTCCCAGATCTGCAATTGCTTTGATACCATGTGAAAATTTCCGAATGTTACTATCAAGCAGAAATCTTCTGTTAGATCTGGTTATGCTCCTCCTACTTAATTAAGTTATTAACTGAATAAATCAGATTAATATCGAAGCAAAACACATAACAGACTTTCACCAATTCAGATCTAGAAAAAATACATGCACACATAGACAAAGTGACATAGTGATTTTTTGGACAAATAGTCCCCGGAAAAACCCAATGCGAGAAAACCGGTCTCTGGCTGCTGGAGGGTTTTATTATTAAGAGTTTTCTTAAAGAAGCAAATCTGGTTTCCAGATCTAGAAAACCCGACAGAGAAAAATTAGATCTCCAACTCACTGGTTGTTTTGAAGCCAAAATATTGACTGATCCACACCCTCAAACAGGATTTACAAGACTCAGCCAAAACTAGGCCCTAGAAACCCCAGCGCTGCCCCTGAAGCCCCTTCGTCAGCCTCTACAGCCCCTGCATCCCTCAACGTTGGCCTGGAAAGGGCTGTGTTACCCCAGACTGGGTGATGCAGTCCCTACACTGCCCCTAAGGGTCTCTGCGTAACCTTTGAGGGTTTCCATTTGCCTTATGCTACCCTGGGAGTGACTGCACAACACCTGTGTCGTTGAAGCTACCCCTTCGTTGCGCGGCTACTGCCCTCTTGCTATTGAAGCCCCTGCTCCTTTGCGCTGCCTTTCTGAAGCTACTATTTTTCTCTTGCTTATTCTAGACACTGGGATCAGATCATCCCCTTTGTCTAAACTCCCCTCTCTGCAGCTAAAACATTTCTAAGAATTCTTAGCAAACCCTACCCTAGAATCTCAGCTTAGCTTCAGTGGTCTGCCTCTGTGTGTCCTTACTAATGACCCCAAGACTTTCCTTTATACTTTTCTCGTTGGGAAACCAACAGCCATGATCAAATCTTGAATCAATGGCTAAGATTAAAAGAAAGCTTGATCCGTGTGACTTGAGACAATTTCATCACATGTTTAATTTAATTAACGTTAATTATTTAATTTTCCTAAGTTTAGACTTGGGAAATACATTAAAATAATTAATTAATTAAATATTTCCCAAAACCAAATGAAATTTCCCAAATCCCTTTCTGGGTCTTGTAGATCAAGTGTACTCTAGTCCCTCCACAAAATTTGGGAGCTAGAGCAGATCTGATGCTACCCCAAATACACAAAATCTCAACATGGCATAGTCTAGAAATTGTGCAGAGTGCTGTGAACCGGAAGCTGAGCTGCAGATCTTCAGCGGTTGCTGGTGGGGTGAATATTTTGCGGGTGTATAATTAAGCCTAAGCTAAGTTGACAGAGCAAGAGGAGAACAACTACTTAGTAGATTTCATTGCCAAAATAAATTTGAGGATCGATCGTAGGGTGATTAAAGAGAGATGATTCGTTGTGTTTAGTAGATTTCCAAGGAGGAAATCAGTTATCAAAGGGAGCAGAGGGTGCCTTTTTCGCCAAGGGCCCTAGATCCAAGCTTCAGTTGAGAAGTGGGGAGAGGAAGAGTTGTTCTAACAAAGTAGATCTGAGCAGATGGCGCCACACAGATTGTGTGATCAGGATATCTTGGACGGCCTATCCAACTTTGCTATCTGGAAGGCCAAAATCCTGGTAATCCTGGAGGCATACGGCTTGAGGGAGCATGTAGAGAGTGTCTTGGCTACACCAACCGATGTGAAATTCCTGGCAGAGCATAATGAAGCAGCGGCACATGCCAAGCGCTTCATCAGCTATTCTGGATATTACAGCACTGCTGCAGCTCTCCACTGCGCAAGCATGCCTCCTGTGCGTTGCCTCTACGTTGCTGTTCCATTTCATTGCGCCATAGCTGAGCCTCCTGTGCGCTTCCTCTACGTTGGTGTATATAGTCCTCATATCACGCCATGGACTCATCCAAAGAAGAGTCCTCATCCTGACATACAAAAGGAATGTCCTCCTGCTCTACCTTTGTATCTCTTAGTGCCTCATCAAAGATGGATACATCTACTAGCACCTCACCCATCTACTGCGTACGGCTGTCACCCAAAAACTCGGACCCGATTACAGTCATCACCTCAATGGATGGCTCTACTAGGGCAGGCTCTACTCTCTCCACTAAGATGTCGACCGACATGTTCAAGGAAGTCTCCAACAAGGGTTAGTCCTCTGTCATACTAGGTGTATCCACGAGCTCCCCACAATCCTGTGTGCCCTCATCCTCAAAGTGCGAGGTAGCCATTTTGATGGCTTACCCCTCCGTTATTTGGTCAAGCTGGCAAGAGGTATCCAACTTTTCCACCCGATCCCGAGCCATGTAATCAGTGGATCCATCATACGTGGGAAAAGGTGTCCTCCCAATGGTACACTGCAACTCTGAATTCTACGTGCTAGACCCCCCATGGTTCCTTCCTTCTTCATCCTGCCTGAGCTGGCAGTGAAATCTGCAGGACAAAACCGCTCTGAAGTTTTCCCCCATGGGCTGCCATTCTTGGAAATAATCTCCCATGGGTATATGATCATGCCGCCTATCTTGCTCACTCGGTACTGGATCTAAGAATGTAGGCATCGTGATCTTGGTTGGCCTACTAAAGGCTGAAGGGTGAGTGGCTAGTAAAGGGTGGTCACACTGTTGTGAGACCCTCGAAGTCTCCCCAACTAGGGATTCCTGATGGATACTCTCATTCCTATTTAGTTGCTCGAGTCTTTCCAACATTCCCTTTTGTCCTTTGGCTAAATCATTTAGGGCCTTAAAAATGTTACCAAATGATGCTTCCCCTTTTCTCCTTGACTCCCCCATATTTGCCACCTCTACTGCCTTTGGTGGGTAAGATTTTGCCTACCCTCCTTGTTCATAGAAAAAGATCCCCACGACTAAGCCAAGAACGAAGCTCTGATACCACTGTAATATCCCAAATGGGAAAAATAACAATAATAACAGGCTAAAATATATTAAGGTGTCAACAAACAAAAACTGATATCAAAACACCAATGGAGCCATAAAATATTGCTAAGCCATTTTATTAATTTGCTAGGAATGAGTACAATGGAGGTGTTGGAATGAAGGCACCTAGGCTTGCTCAAGGCAAGCTAGTGGAGCCCTCTGAATCAATGCTGAAATCCCCCACTGATGGTACGTTGTATGGCTATAGCTCTGTGTTGGAATCTACCAGAAATGTTGCTACTGCTCCTAAAGAAATGTCGTTAGTGCCTACTACACTGCTCAGAAAATTATGGGACTTTAACCTGGACTCTACTCAAGTTACCCACAAAAACCCGCAAAGGAATTGGCCAACTGTTGACCCCGGAATTTCGGCCCAATTTCCCCTAGCTCCTCTAGCTGCTGGCTGAGTTAGGATCTTTGTTTGACACCTCAAATCTATCCAGAAAATTCTACCAAATTAATCTTGGCTTCTTCTCAATAAACCCATAAAAACCCGCGAAGGAATTCCGGAAAGGCTAACCTCGAAAAATCACCCTCTAGGGATGGCTACGCTCTCCTTTTATGCTTGTGAACCCCTAAACTCCCTTGGACCCACCTATGTAGCGTTGTCCCTCTGTGCCATGCTTTCCCTTGCTACGTTGCGCTACCTCTCCCACATTGCCACTGCGTTGCCTGGCCCCACACTGCCACTGTGTTGTCCTAAGTGCCTCCTCTCTTGCGCTGTCACTTGGCCTGATGGGCCCCACTTCATCTTTTAATTAATCTGCCCAGTGACTTTAGGAAAGTGCTTTTACTCTAATGCTTTATTCATGGGTCCCCTCACCCCTTTATTTCTGCCCAACATTAGGATTTGCCAAAATTAATCAAAATTAATATCCTAATTCGCTGACTACTAATTTGGGGATATTACACTCCCTATCAAATTGCTGCATCGTGCTGCCAACTGTTGCACTGCAACTCAGTTGCTAAGAGTAAGCAACTGAAGGACCCCTGCCCAATGACAGACAAGTCAGTTGGGTTGCATCTCATCACTGAAGCTCCATAGGTTGTTGCTCGATGTTGTCCTCCTGAAGCCACTACGCTGTTGCAGCTCTGCACTGCGTAAGCATGCCTCCTCTGCGATGTTTCTGCGTTGTTGCCGAAATTGTCTTAAGTCATATGGATCAAGCAGTCTTTTAATCTCAGTCGTTGATGGATGATTTAATCTCGGCCGTTGAAGGGTTCAACGAAAAAGTATAAGAGAAAGGCTTGAGGGTCAGTTGAAGACACACAATTTCTATAGAACTGAGGGATAGATCTGGAATTCTAGGGCGGGTTTGCTAAGAATTTCCGGAGGAATTTCCTGCAGTGAGGGGTCGCATTGGCCAAGGGAATGTTCTAATTCCAGGCCAAGAGACAGCAAGAGGCAAGAGGAGCAGCTCAAGGATAGCGCAAAGGGGCTTCAGAGCCATGCAGTCCAGCAGGGACAGCGCAGAGGTAGTGCAGAGGCACCTAGGGCCAAGCAGGGCTGACGCTAGCCTAGCAAAGGCAGCGCAGGGGCAGCATAGACCCACCAAGGGTGACGCAAGCCCTCCTAGGGCCACGCAGAGGCTGACGCATGCATTCTAGGGCAACGTTGGGGCTTCAGAAGCTACGCTAAGGGTTTCTAGGGTTAGATCCAGGCGCAGTCCTGGAAATCCCATTTGAGGGTGTGGATCAGTTAGATATTTGGCACTAGATCTTCAGGTTCGCTGCAGATTTGATATCTTTTATTCTCTGTCGGGTTATCCAAGCTTGGAACCCAGATTTGCTGTACTCAGAACTACTTAATAATAAACCCTCATAACTGCTGAACCGGTTTTCCCGCTTTGGGTTTTTCTGGGGACTTATGTCCAAAAATCCATGTGTCACTTTGTTGCATGAGTGAATTATTTAGTAAATGATCTGCATGTGTAGGTTGTAGTTGTGTTTATTTTCGATATTTTCTGAATCTAATTTCTGGAAATAACTTGGATTAATTAATTCAAGTAGGAGAAAATAGACCAGTACACTGTAGTAGAATTTTCACATGGTATCATAGCGATAGCAGATCAAGCTGAATCTCCAGCAAATCAGCTGAAGAAATATTTTTTCTGTAGGGTGGCAGAAGAAGCAACAGATCCGGAAAGGGCATCCTAACAGCAAGGGAAAGCAGATCCAGGAGACAGCGTTGAAGTTGCAGAAGGCCTCTGGGCTTACGCAAACCCTTCCCAAGGCAGCGTAAGGACTGCATCACCCAATCAGGGGTTACGCAGTCCACTTCTGAGAAACAATGGGACTGCGTTGGGCCAACCAGGAGGACGTTGTCCTTTCACTTCTCTTGTTTCAAAAAATTTTGCCAAGATCCGGAAGCAGTGCTGCAGATCTTCAGCAGTGCTGGTGAGGTAGAGATTCTGCAGGTGCAAAATTGTGCCTAGCTAAGGCAACAGAGGCGGGAGGAAGACAGTCATTCAGCAGATCTGAGCCAAATAGATCTGAGTTTCGATCAGGAGGATCGGAGGATACTATCCGTTTGAGTTTTGGTGGAAGATTTCCAGGAGGGAAGTCAGTTTTCAGCAAAAGAAGCTACTAGAGGGTTTCTAGTCACCAAGAAACCCAGATCAAGTCGTATGCCTCCATGACTACAAGGATTCTGGCCTTCCAGATAGCAATGTTGGATGGGTCGTCCAACCTATCCTGATCACGCAATCCGTGTGGAGCCATCTGCTCAGAAAACTGTCAGAAAAGATCTTCCTTTCCCCGCTTCTGCTTCTAGAAACTCGGATCTAGGGTCCTTGGCGAGAAAGCCACCTTATTCTCCCTCTAACAACTGATTTCCTCCTTGGAAATCTGCCAAATACAACGAATCATCTCTCTTCGATCACCCTACGATCAATCCTCAAATTTCTTTTGGCGAAAAATCTGTTGAGCAGTTGTTCTCCTCCCGCTCTTTGTCAACTTAGCTTAGGCACGATTCTGCATCGGCAAAATCTCCACCCCACCAGCAACTGTTGAAGATCTGAACCTCCATAGGTTGTTGCTCAGTGTTGTCCTCCTAAATCCATTTCCTTACTGCAGCTCTCCACTGCATAAGCATTCCTCTTCTATGTTGTTTTTGCGTTGCTACCTCTACGCTCCTGCTGCCCGCTCTACAGCGTCCCTACCTCTGCCTTTGCTTCATCCGTGATCCTTTGCACCCACTGCTCCAGTCATTCCTTGCTACTATCTTAAGGCTCCCGTAGCACGGATGTGATCCAAGAGTTGGGCTACTCAAGGAACCTGCCACCACTATGTAGCTACTCTACAGATCAATATCGCCCCACCTCGGTGGTTCATGAGCGCTCATGGCGATGTCATCATCAAAACCATCGTCTACTACCACAGCCTTGGAACTAGAAGCTTCCTAGTCCTTCTTCCTTTGGGGACAATTGTGTTGAGATTTTGTGTATTTGGGGTAGCATCAGTTGTGCTCTAGGTCCCAAATTTTGTGGAGGGACTAGAGTACACATGATCTACAAGTGCTAGAAATGGATTTGAGAAATTTCAATTTGTGTTCAAGTTATTCAAATAATTAATTATTTTAATGGATTTCATAAGTCTAACTTAGGAAAATAAAATAATTAAGGTGAATTAATTAACAAATGTGCTGAAATTGTCTTAAGTCACATGGATCAAGCAGTGTTTTAATCTCAGCTGTTGATGGATGATTTAATCTCGGTCGTTGAAGGGTTCAAAGAAAAAGTATAAGAGAAAGGCTTGAGGGTTAGTTGAAGACGCACAATTTCTATAGAACTGAGAGATAGAGGAATTTCCTATAGTGAGGGGTAGTATTCGCCAACGGAATGTTCTGATTCCAGGGCCAAGAGACAGCATGAGGCAAGAGGAGCAGCTCAAGGACAGCGCAGAGGGGCTCAGAGCCACGCAGTCCAGCAGGGACAGCGCAAAGGCACCTAGGGCCACACAGGGCTGACGTTGGCCTAGCAAAGGCAGCGCAGGGGCAGCGTAGACCCTCCAAGGGTGACGCATGCCCTCCTAGGGCCACGCAGAGGCTGACGCAGGCATTCTAGGACAACGTTGGGGCTTCAGAAGCTGCGTTAAGGCTTTCTAGGGTCTGATCCGGGCTGAGTCCTGTAAATCCCGTTTGAGGGTGTGGATCAGTTAGATATTTGGCACTAGATCTTCAAGTTAGCTACAGATTTGATATCTTTTATTCTCTATCGGCCTTTCCAAGCTTGGAACCCAGATTTGCTATACTCAGAACTACTTAATAATAAACCCTCATATCTACTAAACCGGTTTTCCCGATTTGGGTTTTGCCAAGGATTTATGTCCAAAAATCCATGTGTCACTTTGTTGCATGAGTGAATTATTCAGTAAATGATCTGCATGAGTAGGTTGTAGTTGTGTTTATTTTCGGTATTTTTTGAATCTAATTTCTAGAAATAACTTAGATTAATTAAATCAAGTAGGAGAAAATAGACCAATACACTGCAGTAGAAGTTTCACATGGTATCAGAGCGATAGCAAATCAAGCTGAATCTCCAGCAAATCAGCTAAAGAAATATTTTTTCTACAGGGTGGCAGAAGAAGCAGCAGATCCAGAAAGGGCATCTTGACAACAAGGGAAAGCAGATCTAGGAGACAGCGCTGAAGCTGCAGAAGGCCTCTAGGCTTACGCAGACCCTTCCCAGGGCAGCATAAAGACTACGTCACCAAGTCTGGGGTTACGCAGTCCACTTTTGAGCAACGTTGGGAATGTGCTGGGCCAACCAGAAGGACATTGTCTAGTCACTTCTCTTGTTTCAGAAAATTTTTCCAAGATCCGGAAGCAGTGCTGGTGGGGTAGAGGTTCTGCAGGTGCAAATTTGTGCCTAGCTAAGGCAACAAAGGCGAGAGGAAGACAGTCATTTAGCATATCTGAGCCTAACAGATCTGAGTTTCGATCAGGAGGATCGGAGGATACTGTCCGTTCGAGTTTTGGTGCAAGATTTCCAGGAGGGTAGTCAATTTTCAGCAGAAGCAGCTACTAGAGGGTTTCTATTCACCAAGAAACCCAGATCCAGAGGGAGAAGTACTGTTTCTTTCAAATCTGAACAAAGATGGCTCGATATGGATTGAGGGATCAAGATAGATTGGATGGCATGTCCAACTATGTTATCTGGAAGACCAAAGTCAACTCAGTTCTGGATGAGTATGGTCTCAAAGATCATGCAAAGAAGACACTTGTTGTACCAACCAATGCAGATCCACTCAAGAAATATGAAGAAAAATCAAGCATGGACGAAGAGGTTGATCATAGACGGAGTCAAGGACCACGTGATTCCTCATGTTATTGGTAAGAATACAGCACATGACATGTGGTCAGCGTTGGAAGTGATGTACCAAGGAGGCTCTATGCAAAGAAGAATGTTGCTTGAGAATCAGATGCGTATGTTCCAAGTGATTAAGGGTAAAGAGATAGATCCATTCCTCTTCAGACTTCAAGCTATCTGTGAGCAGCTGATTGGCATGGGTGGCAATCCAGATGAAGAGCTCCTAGTGAGGATGGCCCTGAATGTTCTCTCTGAAGAATGGGAAACGTTTGTCCATGGCATTCTGGGAAGGGCAGCATTACCATCATTGGCAGATATGTGGGTTATTCTCTGCCAAGAGGAGATCAGGAGGATCACCAAGAGGTAGTCTAACAGTGGAGGAAGCGGATCAGTCAGAGTAAAGAAGAAGAGGAGGAGGATGCAACTCTTGCATCAAGGGAAAAGAAGCAAGGGAAGAAGAATAAGGACCTTTGCAAAGTCTGGTGCTTTAACTATGGCAATCTCAGTCATTTCACCGGCAGTTGTCCTAAGAAGGACAAATGAGCTTCTGATTCCAAGGCTGCAACAGCAAATGAAGATGGATCTAATCATGATGCAGCCATGAGTGCTCATGCACCTCGAGAGAAGAGGTGGGGTGACATGGATATATAGAGTATCCATATTTTGATGGCGGGATCCTTGAGTCAGCACTACTCTTGGATCACATAAGAGCTACAGGAGCCTTAAGACGATAGCGGGATGAGTCGAGAGATGGTTGCCGATGGCCACATTGAAGAGCAAGAGGGAGTTCAAGAGCTGAAGAGTGAGCAGCGTGATGCAGAGGCAACAGTAGTGTGGAGGCAACAGCGCAGAGAAGTTGGGCTCATGCAGTGCAATGTTGCAGCATAACAGTCTCCAGGAGGACAGCGTGATTCAGCATCCAAGGAGCTTCGGTGGTGGAGGACAACTTGACTTGTCTGTCAAACAGTTGGGCAGAGTTATTCAGTTGCTTACTTCTCAACAACTGAGTTGCAGTGGCAGTGCTATGGGCAGCATGATGCAGCAATTTGAGAGAGAGTTGCAGTACAAATGTGGCAGTGTCAGTGGCAGTGGCAAGGGCAGCAATACAGAGAGCAGTAGATGGAGGGCAGCAGGCCAAGCATCAATAGCACGAACCAAGTACTCAAGATCTTGTAATGCATGGTGTGATGTATTGCTAGAGCACACTCCTGATGCTAAGAGGGAGTGTTGAGATTTTGTGTATTTGGAATAACATCAGTTGTGCTCTAGGTCCCAAATTTTGTGGAGGGAATAGTGTACACTTGATCTACAAGACCCATAAATGGATTTGAGAAATTTCAATTTGTGTTCAATTTATTCAAATAATTAATTATTTTAATGGATTTCCTAAGTCTAACTTAGGAAAATAAAATAATTAAAGTGAATTAATTAACACGTGCTTAAATTGTCTTAAGTCACATGGATCAAGCAGTCTTTTAATCTCAGTCGTTGATGAATGATTTAATCTCGGCCGTTGACAGAATTCTAGGGCGGGTTTGCTAAGAATTTCCAGAGGAATTTCCTGCAATGAGGGGTAGTATTGGCCAAGGGAATGTTCTGATTCCAGGGCCAAGAGACAGCAAGAGGCAAGAGGAGCAGCTCAAGGACAATGCAGAGGGGCTTCAGAGCCACGCAGTCCAGCAGGGACAGCGCAGAGGCACCTAGGGCCACGTAGGGTTGACATTGGCCTAGCATAGGCAGTGTAGGGGCAACGTAGACCCTCCAAGGTTGACGCAGGCCCTCCTAGGGCCACGCAGAGGCTGATGCAAGCATTCTAGGGCAATGTTGTGGCTTCAGAAGCTGCGTTGAGGGTTTCTAGGGTCAGACTCGGGCTGAGTCCTGTAAATCTCATTTGATGGTGTGGATCAGTTAGATATTTGGCACTAGATATTCAGGTTAGCTGCAGATTTGATATCTTTTATTCTCTGTCGGGTTTTCCAAGCTTGGAACCCAGATTTGCTATACTTAGAACTACTTAATAATAAACCCTCATCTCTATTGAACCATTTTTCCCGCTTTGGGTTTTTCCGGGGACTTCTGTCCAAAAATCCATGTGCCACTTTGTTGCATGAGTGAATTTTTCAGTAAACGATCTGCATGTGTAGGATGTAGTTGTGTTTATTTTCTGTATTTTTTGACTCTAATTTCTGGAAATAACTTGGATTAATTGAATCAAGTGGGAGAAAATAGACCAATACACTACAGTAGAGTTTTCACAAATTGTTGGCAAAGTGTCCAAGTTTGCCACATTCTTAACATTTGATCTTAGATAGATCACGCTTATTTTTCCCTTGCTGCTTCTTAGATGCCAGGGTTGCATCTTCCTCTTCCTCCTTTACCTTGCTTGACCCAGTGTTGGTCTGCCTCTTGGTCATTCGACAGATCTCCCCTTGTCGGAGGATAGCCCACATATCGTCCCAGTTTGGAAGGTCCACTCTTCCCAAAATGCTTTGGACAAATGTCTCCCAGTCCTCTGTGACTGCATTTAAAGCAGTCCTCACCATGACATCATCTTCCACCTTGACCCCCATGGCAGTGAGTTGATCCCGAATCGATTGCAACCTGAAGAGAAAAGGATCGATTTCCTCTCCCTTAGACATCATAAATAACCTCATCTGGTTCTCTAGAAGCATCCTTCTTTGGATGGATTTCCCTTGATACAGTGTGGTTAATGCTTTCCACATATCAATAGTTGTATTCTTCTCGACTATGTGTGGTACCACATGATCTTTAACCCCGTCCATGATGAAGCACTTGGCATGTGTCGCTGCTTCATTATGCTTCGCCAGGAGTAGAGCATCTGTTGGTGTAGCCAAGACTTTTGTTACATGCTCCCTCAAGCCGTATTCCTCCACGACTACAAGGATTCTAGCCTTCCAAATAGCAATGTTGGATGGGTCGTCCAACCTATCCTTATCACGCAATCTGTCTGGTGCCATCTGCTCAGAAATTTGTCGGCACAGATCTTCCTTTCCCCGCTTCTGCTTCTAGAAACTCGGATCTAGGGTCCTTAGTGAGAAAGGCAACCTCTTCTCCCTCTGACAACTGATCTCCTCCTTGGAAATCTGCCAAATACAACGAATCACCTCTCTTCGATCACCCTACGATCGATCCTCAGATTTCTTTTGGCGAGAAATCTGCTCAACAGTTGTTCTCCTCCCGCTCTTTGTCAACTTAGCTTAGGCACGATTTTGCATCGGCAGAATCTCCACCCCACCAGCAACTGTTGAAGATTTGAAGCCCCGCTTCCGGACCACGGCAAATCTGCACAGCACTCGGAACTGGACTGTGTCACCCTGGTTGGCTTCTGCGTGAGCAAACTGGCTCAGTGCAGGCTGCTCCTGCGTCCCTCTGGAAGGCACTGCGCTCTCTGCGTCACCCAGCTGGGACTGTGCTACCCTCTGCGTGGCTCTTATTGCCTTTGCGTCCTTCTGGTGTTGCGTTGCCCTCTCTGGATTCTCTGCTGCTTCAACTGCTCTCTGCAGCACAAATTTCTTGATCTGATTTACTGGAGATCCAGCTTGATCTGCAATCGCTCTGATACGATGTGAAAATTTCTTAACCTAAGAAATCCTACTGTTAATTCTCAATTTACTTCTCCTACTTGATTACATACACAAGTTATTATTCTGATTATTAAGAAACAACATCGAAGTAAATACATATAACAGCCTACACATACAGATCAAATATTGAATAACATGCTCATAGACAAAGTGACACACAGATTTTCTGGACAAATGTCCCCGGAAAAACCCAATGTGGGAAAGTCGGTGCAGCTAGCTCTGGAGGGTTTTCATTATTATGCAGAAACTAGGTACAACAATCCTGGGCACCAAAACTGGTTCACCCGACTGTTGATTTATGGTAGCATCAGATGTGCTCTAGCCTTGTAACTTTGTATATAGGCTAGGACACATGTATTCCATAAAACCCAGAAATGGATTTGGAAAATTCCACTTAGAGATGGTTTAATTAAAATAATTAATCATTTTTTAATGTTTTCCTAAGTCTAAACTTAGGGAAATTGGTTTCCCTAAGTGTGAATCTTCTAGATAAAGTCATGGATCACCTCCAAGTTAATCTTAGCCCTTGATTATGTTTTAATCTTGGCCATTGAAGAGTCAACACAAGAATATAGGAAGGAGGGTGAGGGGCCTATGGAAATTACATTATGACACTTGAGCCATTGAGCATTTTCAATTTGTATGAGGAGACACAGCTTTTGATCAAGGATCAAATCACTAGGGCAGGGTTTGCTAAGTGATTGTGATTCAGTGATCAGATCCAGTCCCAGAGAGGGGCAAAAGCAGAGATTGGTCAGGTGGACCCAGAATACATTTCAGAGTGAGGCAACACTTACGCAGAAGACAGACAGCGCAGTTTTCTGCAGAGGTGACGTAGTTCCTTTAGAGAATCACGCAGAACCAGCACAGTGTCTCTTGGAGTCAATCCGGATAAAGCTAGAGGCTGGGGTTCTGAGCCAGGAGGGCCAAAATCCAACTTCAGATCAGCCAGATCAGTTGCAGAGAAGGGTGACGCAGTTCCTCAAGCTTGCCCACGCAGTCTTACGCAGATCCAGAGTAGGCAATCACGTAGAGGCAGTGAAGGCTTCACCAGCGTTGTTTTTGATCAACCGGAGACTTGCTAAGTGAGGTATATCTCATAGTTATTTTTGTTGTCTAGATTTCTCTAAAGGGTTTATCGGATGTTGGCACCCTAGTTGTATTCAAGATTCTGATGCTTAATAATACAAACCCTTAGATCTGCTACACCGGTTTTCCAGATTCTGATGCTTAATAATACAAACCCTTAGATCTGCTACACCGGTTTTCCCAAGTTGGGTTTTTCCGGGGACTTAGTCCAAAAAAAACTGTCACATGTGGATGTTTTTCATTGCATTTTGTTCAAATTGTTTCAGCACTTAGATTTATTTCCACGGCGTTATTTGTGAAAACTGCTTCAGAAATTACTTTGATATTTCACAGTAATGAAATAATTATGTAACATAATAGAAGAAGTAATTCAGATTTGTTGTAGTAGGAATCCAGATCTAGGATTTTTCACATGGTATGAGAGCTTATTCAAGCTAAAGTGCAGGAAAAACACAAGTGAACCAGCAGATCAGCATTGAAGAGTCTGGGATCTGCGTAATCAGCAGCAGACCCTCCCAGAAAATTATGTTGTCCATGCCAGTAGGGCAATTGCAGTGCAGAAAAGGCTCCCTCTGAGAGAGTTGATAGAGGGATAAACTTTTTCAATTGCAAAAGAGGCCGCGTAGCTAAAGGACGTAGTTACTGCACAGCAGTAAGAGCTGGTGCATAAGAATTAGAAAATTCTGAAAAACACAGTTGGGGATTTCTTGACTTCAGAAGAGTTTCTTACTCAAAGAAACTCAGTTTTTCCCGTGCAGCAGCAGAAGCAGTGACTTACTCCTCAAGGAGTGCGTAAGTCTAGCTGAGTAGAGGATTAGAGGAAGATTTCGACAAAGTTGAGGAGATGGCTAGCAATGGACTGTGTGACCAAGATAGATTGGAGGGTGCCTCCAACTATGTTATTTGGAAATCAAGGATAGAGTTTCTCCTTGATGAGCATGATCTCAAAGCCCTCAGAGACAGCACAGTTGCAGAACCTCTTGATGCAGCACATCTGAGGCAATTCAAGAAGAATATGGCAAGAGCCAAGCAGTTGATCCTAGATGGAGTAAAGGATCATATCGTACCCCACATAGCTGCAAAGACCACGGCTAGAGAAATGTGGGTAGGGTTGGAAAAGCTATACCAAGGATCTTCCAAGTAGCGAAAGATGTACCTTGAAGAGAAGATGCGGAATATTAGGATGAAGATGGGAGAGCGTTTTGACTCCTTGCCTCGGATTCAGGAAAACCGAGATCAACTGTTTGCAGTAGGATCTACTCCTAGAGACTCAGAGCTAGTAAGGCTCACGCTGAACTCTGTTTCAAAGGATTATCAAGTCTTTGTCCAAAGTATATTGGGCAGAGAAAGACTTCCAGGATGGGAAGCAATGTGGGCAGCCTTACAACAAGAAGAGTTGAGGAGAGATCTCCTAAAAATCCACTTGGAGGATGGCAGTAGTAGTTCAAAGGTCAAGAAGGAGGAAGAAGATAACACTGCCCTTGCATCAAAAGGGCAACAGAAGCAAAAAAAGAAAGAGCTGTCCAAGATCAAGTGCTTCTGGTGTTGGGAAATGGGACATTATGCCACACAGATCCTCTTAAGAAAAAGGATAAAGAGGAGAAGGAAGATCCACAAGCAGGAGCTGCCAAGAATGAGTCAAAAAAATATTGTGCCATGTTAGCTCATATTCCGAAAGGAGAGAAATGGGTTGACTTGGATTTGTAGATCCAAAATCTACAAGAAGGCGGGAGCCTTGAGTATGGGAGCTATGACAGCCTAAAGACAGTAGCAGGATGGACAGTGTAGCAGAATATGACAAGACAGTGCAGTGGCTAGCAGTACTAGAGCCTGATTAGCGCAGAGAGGGAGCAACAGCATCAGCAGTTGAGCAGCAACAGCGCAATGCAGTGTAGTGCTCATGCAGTGCAGAGCAGCAACAACGCAGTATTTTTTGAGAGCTAGTGCAGAAACTAGCAGCAGTCAGCCTTATTTTCCAGTGGCAGATTTTCTTGTCCAATTTCGGATGTTTTTCTGTTGCAACTAGCAACAGTGCAGCAACAACAGTAGTTGAGCAGCAACAGTAGATGAGCAGCAGCAGCGCAATGCACAAGTGGTGCAGCGTAGTGCAAAGTAGTGCTCATGTAGTGCAGAGCAGTGCTCACGTAGTGCAGCAGCATGGTTGCAGAATTCAGAGAGAGTTGCAGTACAGTGGCAGTTGGCAGAAGCGAGCAGAGTCGACAGCAGTACAGTTGCAGAATTTTCTTGTGCAGTGTTGGTGAGCAGCATCAACAACACAACAACAGATGTTACAGAAGTCAAATCAGCAGCACATTGAGTTGTTTTGCTAGAACACTTTCCTTGCTAAGAGGGAGTGTTGATTTATGGTAGCATCGGATGTGCTCTGTCTTTGTAACTTTGTATATACGCTAGGTCACATGTATTCCATAGAACCCATAAATGGTTTTGGAAAATTCCACTTAGAGATGGTTTAATTAAAATAATTAATCATTTTTTAATGTTTTCCTAAGTCTAAACTTAGGGAAACTGATTAATTAAAGGGTATTAATTAAACTAAGTATGAATCTTCTAGATAAAGCCATGGATCACCTCCAAGTTAATCTTAGCCCTTGATTATGTTTTAATCTTGGTCGTTGAAGGTTCAAAAGAAGAATATAAAAAGGAGAGTGAGGGGCCTATGGAAATTACATTGTGACACTTGAGCCATTGAGCATTTTCGATTTGTGTGAGGAGACACAGCTTTTGATCAAGGATCAAATCACTAGGGCAGGGTTTGCTAAGTGATTGTGATTCAATAATCACATCCAGGGAGGGGCAGAAGCAGAGATTGGTCAGGTGGACCAAGAATACATTTCAGAGTGAGGCAGCACTTATGCAGAAGAGAGACATCGCAGTTTTCTGCAGAGGTGACATAGTTCCTGCAGAGAATCATGCAGAACCAACGCAGTGTCTCTTGGAGTCAGTCCGGAGAAAGCTAGAGGATGGGGTTCTGAGCCAGGAGGGCCAAAATCCAACTTCAGATCAGCAAGATCAGTTACAGAGAAGGGTGACACAGTTCCTCAAGCTTGCCCACGCAGGCTTACGTAGATCCAACGTAGGGAATCATGAAGAGGCAATGAGGGCTTCACCAGCGCTGTTTTTTATCAGTCGGAGACTTGCTGAGTGAGGTATATCTCACAGTTATTTTTGCTGTCTAGAATTCTCTGAAGGGTTTGCCGGATGTTGGCACCCTAGTTGTATTCAAGATTCTGCTGCTTAATAATACAAACCCTTAGATCTATTGTACCGGTTTTCCCAAGTTGGGTTTTTCAAGGGACTTAGTCCAAAAACAATTGTGTCACATGTGGATGTTTTTCAATGCATTTTGTTCAGATTGTTTCAGCACTTAGATTTATTTCTGCAGCATTATTTGTGAAGACTAATTAAGAAATTACTTTGATATTTCACAGTAATGAAACAATTATTTAACATAATAGAAGAAGTAATTCAGATTTGTTGCAGTAGGAATCCAGATCTAGGATTTTTCACACCGATAGAGAAATAAAATGGCAACAATACCTCTATCCTCGGAGATAGAAAATATGGTTGATTCACACCCTCAAACAGGATTTACAGAACTCGAGCCCTTTTTGGCCCACCGAAAACCCCAGCGCTGCTCTGAAGCCCTCTGTGTCAGCCTCTGCGTTGCTCAAGAAGGGCCTGCGTCACCCCCAAAGGACTTACGCTGCCCCTGCTGGGCTCTGGCTGGACTACGTAGCACCTGGTTTCTTCTGCACTGGTCTGGAATGCTGCTTCTCTGCCCTCATTGTACTCTTGACCTGGGATCAAACCATCCCCTTGCCAATACTGCCCCTAGCTGCAGCGGAAACACTTATGAACCACACCCTAGAATCTCAGCGTAACTTCAGTGCTCTGCTAATGTGTGTGTTCTCCAACTGACCCCAAGCCCTTCTCTTATACTTTTCTCATTGAAACATCAACGGCCGTGATCTAATCTCTAATCGACGGCTAAGATTAGAAGCTACTTGATCTGCGTCACTTAAGTCATTCTCATCACATGTTTAATTTAATTCACTTTAATCTTTTAATGATCCTAAGTTAGACTTAGGGTCCTTAATTAAAAAGATTAATTAATTACATATCTCTTAAACCTGATGGAATTTCTTCAAACACTTTCTGGGTCTTGGAGATCTCATGTACTCCAACTCTTCCACAAAATTTGGGAGCTACAGCACATCCAATGCTACCCCAAAATCTCAACAAACCCCAGAGGAAGAAAGCAATGGCTTTATTAACAATGCCTCCCCTGGATTTCTAACCACCCAAATGCCTCCACCATTGCAGGAACTGTGGCCCTAACAACTGCAAGGTCACTGTATTAACCACAAGTGAGGATCCAAACTTCGCAAGTTGGGTGAGAAAGGTGGTCCTATCTTCTTTCAACCAAGCTTATGCTTGGAGGTAATTAATTAATGCACTACTAATCTTAAGATGAAGTGCAAGTTATGAGTGAATGCCTTAGGTGATATTATTAGATGGTTCTTAAGTACTTCAAATTAAATTAGATGCTTATAATGTTCAATTTAAGAGCACAAATAAGTAATTGACGAGATTAATTGTAGAGTACTTAGTAATTAGATGAATAGCCCAAAAATTAATCGTTGCTTCAAACCCTTCAGCGATCACCTACACAAATGAAAAGAAAAAAACCCAAGAGCCCAATATATACAAAACACTGAAATAAAACTCCAGTAATTATTTACAAAACTTCAAAAATAAACAAGGGTTAGATTTATTTACAAATATTCACAATATGTACAAAATTAAAATGTTTGCTCTTATTAGCAGATTAAATCTTTATAGCGCAAAATTAGAAAAAATAAAATTTGGAGATTTTATAGTAGATAATATGGATGAATAATTTCGAAAAATCACTGGTCAAAACCCTCCTACAAAATCATTCGTCTAAATGAAAGCCCAGAGCTCAAACAAAGTCGATCCTTCCCCATAGTTTGTGAACTTGGAGTCCAAGGGCTAGTGTACCTGTAGATCTCTATTTAATCTTGAAAATTATTGTTAGATCATAAGGTTAATCAAATCACCTAAGGAAAGATAATTGTACCAATAGAATGTCTTATCACCAACAAATGAAATAACAATTATGAATTTTAGCAAAATATAGAGCATGAAAGAACAAAATACTAGCACATACAACAGATTAGCAGATAGAAGAACACCATGAAATAAAACCACAAAGTCTTTCTATTATGCAAAAAATAATTCCAGCCGAGCAAAGCTCAACACATCAGTTGAAAATTACTTCACCCAAAGATGGATAATAGGAGCGTGATAGCTTCCTTATATAGAAAATGAAAGAAGAAAACCCTCCAAATGGAAAATAACGGCTTGATCTTCGTCGAAATAATCTCATCCGTTGAAAATAACTTGATCTTCTTTTAATCTCCATTGTCGTTTTTTTATTTGAGGAAAAATTCGAATTTCTCTTGAAAACCATTTTCAATCCAAAAAATAATATTTTGGATTAATATCCTCAAAAAATTGTCTTTGACTTAACCACCAAGGTCCAAGGGAAATTTTCTTAAAAAATCCATTTTTCCCTCAGTGGAGGATATCCAAAAATTAATTCCTTTTTGACCCATGAATTTTTTTATTATTTTCCACTTGGAGAGTATTTAATTACTCTCAAATTATTTTTTTGACTCAAAATTTATTAATTTTCTAGCTTAGGATTTTTATTTAATTTTGCCAAAAAATTTGATTACTTGACTCTAGATGGGATTAATTATTTTTACACCCTCAAATATTTTAGCCATGGTGTCTAACTATGAGTAACAATGCACTAAATATTTTTTACATCAAATTATTACAATATCAACCCTTAGAAGAGGAAAACACTTTTAAACATAGAACCTCAAGAAACTTTGCATTCTGCAACACAATATGATCTAGTATGAAACCAAGTGTGTCTATAATAAAATAATTTAGCCATGGTGTCTAACTATGAGTAACAATGCACTAAAATTATTCCTAAACACACTTTTACATAGACTCGATAAACACTAGGACTCACCTAAGACCTTGTCAACGAATTCCATCTTAGCTTCGAGGTATTATCTTGGAGAAAAACTGTGTCGGTTATGCGTATTTACAAACACACATAATTCAGGGAGGTTTAAAAACTCCCTAGGATGAAACCCTTTGACAAAAATCATAGGCTTACCTAGGTGTTGTTACATAGCTTAATGGTCATACTAGCATCATTTACAATAATCTTTGCAGAAATTGGATTTACAATGATAAAGTTTATGTTGAATGATGAGTTTGATCTTCAAAAAATTTTGGCCACCTCCTTGTAATCTATTTCTTGGACTGTTGACAGGTGTGGTCAACAAAACCCATGCTAATAAATAATTTTTCTTTTACAAATCATTTTTCTTTTTCTTTCTTTTGACAAATTTGTTACATCATGACTCAAATACAATTATAAAGACCAATACTAGTTACATTTCTTAACACGGTGTAGCATAAAGACTGCATATGTGTGGTAGTAGACCGACTCACAAAATTCACTCATTTCTCTGCCATACCATCAAAGTACTCAACAGTGCAAGTGGCCAAATTATTCTTCAAGGAGGTCTTCAGATTACATGGGTTGTTGAAGACCATCATCAACAACAGGGACAATAGTTTGAAATTTTCACTCTGAAAATTGTTACTGCAGTAGTTGGTTTATTTCGCCTACTTATTAGGATAAGTTATTTACAAATACTTCAGTAAATTTTAAGTAAACACAGCTGCAGCATTCACTCTAATCAAAAGCAAAAGAACAAATTGAAACACATATAGCACAATAAAAACAACCACATGAACACAGTTATTTTTGGACGATTATCCCCGGAAAAACCCAATGTGGGAAAACCGGTGTAGCAGATGAGGGTTTGTATTAATCTTCAGCAGTGAAAAGATCATTTATAGAATTCATGACGAGCAGAATCAATAGCGTACACTTGATATGAATTTGACGATCCGGAAGAATTCTCGACACGCGGGATGACCTCTTGCACCCTCTACGTCAATCTGCATAGCCCCTTTGCGCAGTCACTGCCTAGACTGCGTAAGTCTGCGTGGAGGGCTAGTGTTGTTGCTCAACACTGCCTTCCCTTCGTCTTTTGTCTTCCTTCTTCTCCGTCTCCGTTGACTTCTCCTTCCTCCTTCTATCTCTGCGATCCCGCCTCTACAGACTCACCCTCTGAAATCGAATTCTCTTACTTTAGAATCAATTTCCTTCGGGCACTAAGAATGTGGCCGGCTTGCTTTCCAAATGACCCTCAAGCCTTCTCTTATAGTCTTCTCGTTGATGAATCAACGACCCAGATTATATCCTTAAACAATGGCTCAGATTAAAAGATGACTTGATCTTCGTTTTCTATAAGATTCACACTCTGTTTTATTAATACCCTTTAATTATTTAATTTCCCTAAGTTTAGACTTAGGGATCACATTAAAATAATTAATTATTTTCATAAAGCAAAATTTGAGTGGAATTTGCACAAACGATTTATGGGTTCTCTGGAATACTGTTGTCCAAGCCTCTCCTCAAAATTTGAGACCTGGAACACTTCCCGATGCTACAAAATCAACACTCCCTCTTAGCAAGGAAAGTGTTCAAGCAAGGTACCAACTGTACTACTCTGATTCTAAAGCATCTGCTGCACTGCTAATGTCTTGGCTGCTACCTCTCAACTCTGTGTTGTTGCCCTCTAGAGTCTGTACTGCTGCCTGTGACACTATCTCTGCCACTGCCTCATCCAAACCGCACCTCCCTCTATCTCTGTAGACCACCCATTTCTTTACTGGAAAGGGTTCTCGACCATCCCCATCTTTTCTCTGCTATAAGTAAACTTAATCTTACTCAGAGCCTTGGTGAGGATATCTACCACATGTTCTCCTGTAGGAGTGTACCTCAACTGCACAGCTCCTTGTTGGACATAGTCTCTGACGAAGTGGCACCGAATGTCAATGTGCTTCGATCGGTCATGAAACATAGGATTCTCAAAGAGCTTGATGCAACTCTGATTATCACACATAATTCTGGTCGGTTCCATCCTCTTCTTGAGTAAGTTCAAGAGCAGTTTACGAAGCCATATGGCCTCACACGAAACTGTGCTTGCTGCAATATACTCTGCCTCGGCTAAGCTCAATGCAACGAACTTATGTTTCCTACTACACCAGGAAGTCATTCCTGATCCGAGATTGAAACAGTACCCACTGGTACTTTTTCGATCCACTATGCTTCCAGCCCAATCTGTGTCTGTGAACTCACTCAACTGGACTGCATTGTCCTTGGTGCACTTCAACCCATACTCGACTGTGCCCTTCAAATATCTAAGAAGATGTTTGCCTGCTGCCCAGTCAGCCCTCCTTGGTTCCACCATGAACTGACTGAGGGTATTCACTGCATAACAGATGTTTGGTCTGGTGTTGACTAGGTACATCAATGATCCAATGACTGCCTATACAAGGTGGGGTCAGCCTCATCATCTTCTAACGTGTCTATCTTCTTCCATTTTGTAATCATTGGCGTAGCCATGGATCTACAGTCTTCCATCTGAAACCTCTTCAGGATCTTTGTAGTGTATCTTCCTTGCCCAAGGAAGATTTCCCCTTTCTATTGCCAGACCTCCAAACCAAGAAAATAGTGCATCCTCCCTAGATCCTTCATGTCGAATTCGGTAGCCAGATTCTCCTTTCAATCTTGATGAGCTTAGATGATCCAGTAAGGAACAGATCATCTACATATAATACCAAGATTAGCGGCTCATCCCCTACTCTCAGATAGTAGAGGTTGGGATCTACGTCACTCTTGACGAATCCCATCTTCTGCAAGTAGCTATCAATTCACCCATACCACGCTCTAGGGGCTTATTTTAGACTGTACAAGACTTTCTTGTACCTGCAAACATGAGACTTCTGCTCATGTGTCTCAAAGCCCTCTCGCTATTCTATGTACACTTCCTCTTCTATCACCCCCTACGCTCAAATAGTAGAGGTTCGGATCTACATCACTCTTGACGAATCCCATCTTCTGCAAGTAGCTATCAATTCGCCCATACCATGCTCTGGGGGCTTGTTTTAGATTGTATAGGGCTTTCTTAAGCCTGCAAACATAAGACTTTTGCTCATGTGTCTCAAAGTCCTCTCGTTGTTCCATGTACACTTCCTCTTCTATCACCCCATTCAAGAACGTTGTCTTGACATCCATCTGGTGAATCTCCCATCCCATTTGCGCTGCGAGAGAGATGAAGGATCCGATTGAAGTGTACTGAGCTACAAGGGTGAAGGTTTCTTCATAGTCGATCCCTTCTTTTTGTGCATACCCCTTAGCCACAAACATGGCTTTGAATTTCTCTATGCTCCCATCTGCAACATACTTGATCTTGTAGATCCACCTTGATCCTACAACTGATCTGTTCTAAGGTCTAGGGACTACTTCCCATGCATCATTTGTCATGATGGAGCTATACTCCTCCACCATGGCATCTACCCACCCCCGATGTTGAGTTGCCTCCCGAAAGTTGGAGGGTTCTCCCACCTGTACCAGTGGTTGGTACTTGTCAGGTTGTCTGCGTACCCTCTTCCCATCTCTAGGGACTCCAACAAACTCTTTTGCATCCCCCAGAATTTGTTGGAGTTCTCTGCTCGTTCTCTCACTGGTAGTGGGTGGATTTGCCTGCTCTCATGCTTGGTCTTCTTCGGAAGAACTTTCTCAGAATCCTTGTGCCGTGGAGAGGCACTCGAGCCATCCTATGTAGGCCATTGAGGCTAAACTAGTGGATCTTCCTCAACCTGCGTATCTGTAGCCAATTCCAGGGATCTTCTGAAGGCTCTCTCCTCCATGAATTTTGTGTCCCGCCTTACTACGATCTTCCTGTTTTTTGGAATATAGATGCGATATGCCTTTGCATTTTCATTATAGCCCACAAGATAACCCTTCTCTACAGTCTGATCCAACTTCTTCCTCTTCTCATCTGGAACGTGGAAAAATGCCATACTGCCAAATATCCTGATATGGCTCACCTCAGGCTTACTGTCTGTGAACACACTCTCAGGGGTCACCTTCCCCAATGCTCTATGGGGCACCCTGTTTTGCACATACACAGATGTATTGCAGGCTTCTGGCCACAGAAATTTGGGCATGTCTTGGTCATGTAGCATCGCTCTTGCAGCTTCTACAATGGTCCTGTTCTTCCTTTCTACAACTCCATTCTGCTTTGGATTGTATGGAGTTGTCCATTCTCTCTTGATGCCTTCCTTTGCGCAGAAACTGGTGAAGTCTTTATCGATATACTTTCCACCATTATCCGATCGCAACTTCTTGATCTTTTCCGATTAAATTTTCTACTAGTGCCTTGAATTCTTTGAAATGCTCAAAGACTTCATCTTTGGTTTTGAGAAAGTAGATCCAAGTTTTCCTAGAATGGTCATCAATAAAGGTAGCAAAATACTTTGCACCACTGAGAGCAATCATGGACATTGGACCGCAGATCTCTGAGTGTATCAACTCCAATACACTTTTGGCCTTACTATTGCTTCTTGAAAATGATGCCTTAGAATACTTCCCTAGTACGCAACCCCTGTAAACCTCATCTTTCCTTGTGCTCAGTTCTCGAGCTCCCATGACAGTCTTCTGGAGAATCTTCAAGGCTCCATGATGTAAATGCCCCATCCTTTTGTGCCATAATTCATTCAAATCCCTTTCGTCCACACTGTCGATTAGTGCCATTGGGGACTCAAGATGGAGATTATATAATTTATGGCTCCTCATTCCAATTTGTGACTTCCTTTTCCAGCTAGGGTGTTTGACATAAACTTTATTTCCAATGAAGTATATGTCATAACCCTTGTTCTGGAGCTCAAACACCAAGAGTAAGCTCATCCCCAAGCCCGGTACATGCAGAGTGCTTCTAGCCCGAATCTTGGTGCCAGCTTTTGTCTAAAATATTATGGTACCTCTTCCAACGGAGGTACACATGGCCTTGTTTCCCATTGTGATCTGGAAATTCATCTACTCTTCTCGGTAGTTCAAAAAACATTCTTGAACTCCCGTCATATGAGCGGATGCTCCACTGTCAATATACCAAACTCCTGGAGAGGTGATGCTTGACTCACAAGCGAAATCCTCCTCTAGTTTGGATGCCAGAACAGATATGTCATGCTCCCTCTATTTATCTACGTGCTCTGGAGGATTGCATGGGCCCTTACGAACTGTATTAACGTCGGATCTTTGTTCCATTGCAGAACCTCCCTTTCTGTCTTTTGCCTTTACCTCTGATACTATGTGAAATTTTCACTCTGAAAATTGTTACTGCAGTAGTTGGTTTATTTCGCCTACTTATTAGGATAAGTTATTTACAGATGCTTCAGTGAATTTTAAGTAAACACGGCTGCAGCATTCACTCTAATCAAAAGCAGAAGAACAAATTAAAACACATATAGCACAATAGAAACAACCACATGAACATAGCTATTTTTGGACAATTGTTCCCAGAAAAACCCAATGTGAGAAAAGCAGTGTAGCAGATGAGGGTTTGTATTAATCTTCAGGAGTGAAAACATCATTTACAGAATTCATGACGAGCAGAATCAATAGCGTACACCTGATATGAATTTTCCGGACAATTCGGAAGAATTCCCAACATATGGGATGACCTCCTGCACCCTCTGCATAGCCCCTCTGTGCAGTCACTGTCTGGACTGCGCAAGTCTGCATAGAGGGTGTTAGGGTCCTATAATAATAGGGATCATAATTTTGAATTGACTATGTTAAAGTCTTGTAATATTGTACATACTTTTGCTTTCATCAAATGTTTTCCCATATTAAAAAATGTAAAGTGGGTATGTCCTAAAAGAAAATCAAAGGACTAAAAGAAAAAGAATATAAAGTATGAACCCCACAAAAAGAAACAAAAATAGATTATGAAAGTGTTGCACATTCAAATGCCACTACTCTTAGTTTACTTTATGCAAATAAAATTGTGTGCAGCTTGTCCAAAACGCCACAATTCATGTGATCAAACAGTTTAATCTTGATTCATTCATGCTTTTAAATTTCATGTCATGATAGTTAGTAAATAAAATATGGCCAAACTATTTAATCTTGGCAGATCAGTAGTTAAGTAGAGAATAAAAATGAGCTCATCAGTTTAATCTGAGCTATTGGAAGTTATAAGGTTTGAAATAGGTTAGTTTGCTTATTAAAAGAAAATAAAAGGGTCAGCAAGCTCAAATGCACCCAATAAAGGAAGTAAAAATGTTAGGGTAAATAAAGGGTAGGTAGATTACTTTCACAAGTAATGGAAAGCATTAATTGGTTCATCTCATATCACTAATATCCTCCTAAATCCCTTTCCCCTTGCTAAAATCCTATTTCCACTCTTGGAAGTCATTTTCCCTTGTAAAATACCCCTTTCCCTTTATTCTAACATTTTCCCCCTTATTTCACCCCTTTTCCCTTCCTAAAACTCCTTTCCCTAGTTAAAAAACACATTTTCCTTTGAAAAGTAACCTCCCCTTTTACTAATTCCCTTTTTCCATTTAAAATATGAAAAAACCATTATCCTAAGTTTAAAAGCACTAATATAATGTATCGGGCCCCACTTCCCTTTTGATTTCATTCCCGCATATATATTTTACAACCCCCTTATTGTATTATAGCATATAGTTTTAACTTCCCCCACTTTATACATTTTTAATAACCTCCCCCACTACATGCTAACCCCTCCATTATATTACCCGCTCCCACTATATTATTCCGGGTCCCCCTTTTAATTAACCCTGCATATAAATATCCTGATCCCTTTTTATATTAAACCTTCGCATATATCACCCCGCATATACAAACACAGGTCCCACCTATCAAAACACCCCAATTCATCCATCCGCCCGATCGTGATTCATCATATCCAAAGACAAATAGAAGTTTCGCACCCTCGACAGTCCAAAGTTTAAAGCCAAAGGGGGGCGGGGGGGGGTGCGAAATGGGTGGTTTTGCACCCCTACCCATTTGCCACGCGGCAATCCTACATTCCATCGCACCCCCCAATCCCGAAACCACCAATCAACTTTTCATCATGCGATAACCCGTTATACCAACATTTCGTTATGCGATGAAACCAGGCACTGTTTGAAAATTAAACCTCCCTGCCATATGATTAACAACCTTCAATTAAAAGCAATAAAGCCCACCCTAAAACATTTTTCACCATTTCTGTTGAAAATTGCGCAAAAGAAGCCTTTGTCGACCCATTTTGAAGCCATTTTGCTACCGGAACCTTTGCCAACCCAGTTAAGGCTTTGCAGACTAGAATTAAAGCCTGCTGCGGCTAGAACCCTTTATGTAGACCGAATTAAAGCTTTTACAGGTAATCCTAAGCCTCCAGAAGCCATTATTTAAGCACAGAAAAGTAATAATTGATTAAATCAAACGAAACAATGGCCTCCCAGAGTGTTTTATCCATTAACCCTCTGCAACCACCTATGGTAGATGTTGACCACACACCTCTTGTTGACAAAGACTTCAAAATCAGTGATACAGACACTGATTTCAACCTTCGAGAGCTCCACTGCTGGAGCCATGATAAATTCATAGACCAAGCTGATTATATCCACCTCTGGGATTCAAACCTACCCAGGTATATCTTCCCACAAACCTTTCAGTTTCCAGAAATCATCATACTCTGCCAAATTAATTATTTACCTAATGAAAGAGCTCTAGTAACCCCAAGCCAAGAGATTACAGAATCCATAAATCAGATGTTACAGATCCAACCCAAGCCTGATGAAGCCCCATTATAAATTGAAGTCCTAATTGAACTATATCTGTAGATGGACTTTCCCAAGAGGTTCTAAATATTCCAAACCTTCCTTCCTCCATCAGTAGAAACCCCAAAGAGTAACCCTCCATACTCGGCTTCCATTTTTTCAAAGAGAACCACACAAATTGTCACAATGTTGCCATGCATTTTAGGGTATTTTACTGATGAATATGTAGATGCCTCTATCCTAGGTTTCGTGTCCATATTTTTCCCAAGTCAACCTCCATCTTCAACATTCAATTTTGCTCAATATCTATCAGATGCCATCCATGAGCAACTAGTCAAATTACCAGATGAAGGAGTGTTTAAATATTCATCAGTTTTGTTTCATTTGTTCATGTATTTCCAATCAGAAAGGTTTGCAGTTAGCCTCTAAAAACTGGACACAGAGGGTAACCCCCAATCTGTGGTCTTTTGGACATCCTTGATAAGAAAGGATTCCACAGAATTCAACTACAAAGACTTCATTGATTCATTTGTTTATCCAGTTGTCAACATGCTAAGCAGTAGCATTCAACCCAAGGTTAGTGAAGAGATAAAGAAAGTATTTCAATTGTCAGATCAAAGTAAAACAGGAGACTGGTATTTATACCAGAACCATACTAAAATTAGAGTGTATGGATGCCAGCTTATTCCATACAAACTCCCCAAATACTTCCCAATGAGGTTATTTTCATTAGAATACATCAGACAGATCCTAAACTCAGATGAATTTAATTTCCTGTCAGCAAAGAATAAAACTCAATTTAAGATTAAGAACCAGCTTGGTCCTTTCATTTGCAATAGTAGAAATGTTGGTCAGCAAGTAGACAAGTATTTACAAGATTTTAAGTTTAGTAATAGTTTCAAATAGCAATATGATACTTTGGGAGTCATCAGTAAGTTAAGAGTCAAATTCAAATTGACTCCCTTTGTTCATGAGTCACAACCAGAGATTGAAAAGTATTCCAACTAGTCAGAGTGGTTGGAAAATACTTTCCAAGAGGTGGAGAAACAAGTTGATACTAGTTCCATCCTGCATACTCCAGCCCCACAAAATAGGAACTCGAAGAGAACAAGAGAGGAAGGCTCTTATTCTGCAGAGACTACTTCTGATACCAAATTCAAGCTAATGTATAAGAAGCGGGCCAAATTGAATCCAGTGATTGAACAGGAAGAGATAATTGACACAGTTGAAATTATTGATATAGATATAATTGTCAGAGATAATGCACCTCCCACAGTTTCAGAGGAAACACATCAGCCATCAACCTCCAGTGCTCAGATTATTCAGAAACAACATAGTGCAGAGGTTTCTTCATCAAGTAAGCCAGTGGATAAGGAAAAAGACATAAGGGAGAAGTACAAAGAAACCAAATTAAAGAATGAAGCATTGAAAGTTGTGACTTATGCCCAATATTGAAAACAAACTCCTAGTGACCAGAACAGGTTACTTTCAGCCTTTGATTACAAGACTAGGAAGATGCAAATGACATTTTTATAGCCAACAGTGCAGGCTCCAAAATCATCGGCAGACTACAAGAAAACAACCTTTGAAGTTATGGCTAAAGATGTGCATCCCATAGATCAGATTGAGTTTCATAAGCAAGCTGGAGAAATGATCTACTCCACTATGACAAACAAGGCTTTGAATGTTCAAAAACTACAGAATTCTCTAGAGAATATAAGAGCACAGTTAAAACTAGAGAAAGCTTCTTCACAAGCCAAGGATAAAAGAATAAAATCACTTGAAGAATTAGTCATGGAGGTTGGATATGAACCAAAGAATATCAAAGCAGCTGAAGAGCCTATCAAGAAGAATAATGCAGACATAGCTACATTGAAGAAACAGTTGAAATTACCTACAACAGACTAAAGAAGTTTTGGAGAATGAAAATCAGAAGGATGAAATGATGAATCTCATCATTCAATTGACAGCTCAACTGAAAGAGATGGAAACTGAAATGGACAAGTTAGTGCAGGAAAAGCAAGCCAGCATGGAAGCAATTCCTGTTACTGCCATTCCTATAGCCTCCACATCAGCTCCAGTGGCTACAGCAGTTCCATTTTCTACAACAATCGCAGCTCCTACAGCAGTTCCAGTGTTAACAGAAGTTCCAGCTACTACATCAGCAACAGCTTCAACAGTGCCAACAGCCCATCCCAATGATGAGGCAAGTAAATTGATTAAAGCCATGCAGGATATGTCAATCCAAACAACTGAGATTAATAGACTTAAAGAACAAGTAAAAAGTCTAGAAGATGAAACGAAATTGGCTCAAATCATGTATAAATCTGAAACACAGAAAATCAACAGGTTGAATGAAAGAATTCATAAGCTAGAAAAAAAGTTATCATTGAAAGAGTTAAAAAAAAAAACCCTTCCTCCTTTCAAACAATTACAGAATCCTTTTACTATCTCACTTGGTGAGAATTTAGTTTATGAGAATAGAGGTCTTGGGTTCAAGTCTCTTTCTCAAGCTTCCTTTGTCAAAAGTTTTTTGTTAAAGGGGTGGGATTTTTTTTACAGGTGAACTTCATCATCAAATTTCAAATCGTTTCCGTAACTATTCGGCATCTACAGCTCAGTTTTTTCAAAAAGGCATAACTTCTTCATCCAGAAGCAGTTTTTTGAGCCGTTTTTTTTTTAATCAGCCTAATTTTTCGAGATCTTTCCATTGGAGTAGTTAGTTTGAGCCCTTTTTAGCTTCAGTTTTTTTTTTTTTTAAATGGAAAGTGCATGCCCGGTTATTATTAACAGCACCAATTATTTCCAATGGCTACCTCACATGGTAGATTTACTTAGAAGTAAAGGGCTTTATAGAATAGCCACAGGACAAGAAACTAAACCTTCTGATGATGATAAAGCCACTAAATGGGAAAATAAACAAGATCAAGCACGAGGGTTGATAGGAATGTCCATTGCTCAAGATCTTCGATTTCATATCCTTGACATTGGCAACCCTGATGAAGCTCTGAAAAAGCTAAATACTATTTTTGGAATTCAAAATCAAATTAGGGCCCACCAGCTTGAAAATGTGTTGCTTACTTTGGACCCCAATAATTTCTCATCTATTGAAGATTTTTTGTCCAAATTCAAGACCCTTAAGACTTCTTGTAGAAGGTTGTAAGGTCAAAAAGGAAGATGGTAGCCTCATCTATTCCATTCTTGCTAAGCTTGGCCCTGCATACTCTGTATTTGTTTCCACCTTCCATTCCACTAGAGAAGCCATCATTTCTTCAGGAACCGCCTACAAGAACACCTCTTTTGATGCCTTTTGCGATTCTTTGATAAGAGAACAAGAAAAACTCTTACACCTTGGTCTTATCATTTCTGGAAACGCTTCTAAGAAAGCCTTAGCCGCCCAACAACAACCATATCAAAAGAATCCCAAGAAGCAGTATCCTAAAAAGTATGGTCCTAAACCAAACAAGGGTCCTAAGCGATTTCAGCCGTAAACTAATAACGCAAGTCACCAAACTGATAAGGCAACTAAAAACAAAGGGAAGAAAACAGATAGACATTGCAACTTCTGTAATCTTGATGGCCATGTAGAGTCCAAATGTTTTAAAAAGATGGAAGCCTTGGAAGCAGCAATGAAGAAGCACCACATCAATTTGGAGACCTCTAAAACTTCATTTTCAGGAATGGCACTTTCTGCTTGTGGTTGTCAAGCATCTGGTTATGCATTAAATGGATCTTCTTCTTCTCATTCTCATGAGTGGCTCATTGATTCTGGAGCTACTTACCACATGGCCAAAAATAAAGCCATGTTTTCTTCTTTAAATGATTGTAACACCAAACATATTTATGTTGGTGATGATAGATCTCTTAGTGTTGTAGGATCTGGAACCATTCATCTAGATAATGGTCAGTTTAATGATGTACTAAGTGTTCCTACCTTGTCATGGAACCTACTATCTATTTATCAGATCACTCATTCAGGCGAAGGGAAAATAGTTGAATTCTCACCTCATGATGTTGTAATCAAGGACCTCAAAGATCCTAGACATATTTTGGCTACTGGCATTGTTGATGATTCCACAATGTTGTAGCAAAATATCAGAGAAACAAACAGTAAATTCAATAAACAGGGACAGCTTGCATTTAGTTACATAGGTGTTTCTATCTTCTTGCATGAAGATATTTTATTTCCCTTGAATAAAACCTGGTTACTTAAACAGAATATTTTGTATTAAGTTTTGTATAAATACTTCAGCAATTCGAAGTATTGAGTGTGGATTCCTGAACATTTCTATAGTTGTAATTGATCTAAATACATGAGGGTTTATTGTACCATTTTCAAGTTCACAGACAGGACAAGTAATAAAGGCATTGCATTACAGGGTTCATGTGTTGAGATACTTCAGTTAAGTATATTTCAATTGTTCATTGTTATTTTCTTAAGTATTCCATAAACTTGCATGTTTTTTCTAAATTTAAATGTTATAACAGGAATATTATTGCAGAATTTGTTTAAATACACTATGTTCTGAATTGTTATTCATTTTAATGTTTTCCTCTAATATCTAGATCTAAGAATCCTTAATTGCTCTCCCATCCCGATTGATCTCTTTCACCTTCCTTCATCATCCGGTTTAAGGAATCCTTAACTGCTACTTGATCCCAATTGAAAATCACTTCACCATTCAGCCTTTAAAGATCTGATTTTGCTCAGTTACCCTGCCCCGTAAACACTTCCTTTAGAACTTGATTATGTCCTGTTTTCTTGATTCATTGACTCCATAGCCCAATGGAAAATAGATAGACACCTATCCATCTAAATCAGTAATTCCACCAACAAATCAAATTCAAACCAAATCAATCTTACATAACTAGCCTAAAATCAATTAAAACAACAAAGTTAAATCATTAAGAAAGAGCCCTCTCTGAGTATTAGGAAGGCTAGATCCTAATCTCCAAAGTGTTTGATAGCTACCTCTAATATTTCTTTAAACACACATAACAACCCTTAGAATTTTGGAGGAATAACATACTGGCAACCATATTGGGGAAATCAGTCCTCAGTTTAAATAGATCTTAAAAGAAACAATTCTTCTCATTCTTTGCATTAAGATTGTTTAAGGGTTGTTAAAAATTATCATTGAAAATTAAAATTATGGCTTCTAAAAGAACATACTATACCAGGGCTCATCCTGATCATCGGCCTGCTATAATTGTTGATGATCCTGATAGAATTTTAAGAAAAACTAAAAAAAGAGAAAGTCTAGGAAGTAGTAGTCAATTAATCAAAGCAAATTCACTGCCTAAAGAATTATCAAGTATACAGGAAATTCAATTTGATTTATCATTTGAGCATTCTTTATTTAAAACCAAATCTGAAAACTCAATCTATGATATTGTAATAGATCCTAATTTTATTCAATTCATCAAACAAAAGAAGGAAACTATACAACTTGACTTAGATCAACAGGTTCTAAAGACTTTTGATGAACTTGATGTTTTGACCTCAAATTTGATTAAAGATATAGATGAAGCATATTTTCAACAGTCAGTTGAATTAGTTGCTCTAGTTGCTGCTACCCCTAAGCATTCTACCATTCCTTTAGAGACTATAAATACAGCTTTATTTAGTACCACCTCATCTATAATATACACCACAGCTCATTCCACAGAGCCATTCATCCCCAAACTTCCTCTCCAACCTAAAGTTTCAAGCTCATCTTCTAGCATTCCTTCTACATCCTCAAGTGTTCCAAGTTCATCTTCTAGCACTTCAAGCTCATCTCCAAGCACCACTACTTCACCTTCCAGCCAAGCTCGAATATTAGCCATGGCAGCCAGATATGCCCCTTTGGTCTTACCAACTCAATTACATGCCATGCCATAGGATTACCAGAGTAAAATCTTTCAATTTGATGGCACTGGTCAATATACTGCCCCACAACATGTAAATAAAATCATTGATTACCTTGAATTACATGAAGTTGATGAAGATGATGTCCAAATGAGATTATTTGCACAAACATTAGTAGGAGATGTTAAGAAATGGTTTAAAGCTTTACCTGCTAGTCAAATTGCTGATTTAGCTGCTTTCCTTAGAGTGTTTATCAATAGATGGGAAAGAAATAAAAACCCTTCACAAATATTATCTGAATATGAAAACATTAGAAGAGCTCCTAATGAATTTGTTCACGATTATTGTACTAGGTTCAACAGTATTTACAATGCAATTCCTGCAAATATCAAACCCCCACCAGACTTGGCCCTAATCAAATTTCCAGATGGTTTTGACACTGATATGCCCTACCAATTGAGAGAAAGAAACCCTGAAACATTAGAACATATGCAAAGTAATGCAGTTAGTGTAGAAGCTAATTTGTTAGCTAAAAGAGCTAGGATGAGAAATGAAAGAAGAGTTACCATTAAGGATGAACCATCTACTTCAAAAAACATGGAAGGAAAACCTCAGTGGGAAAATCAACAACAAAGTCCCCAAATTAGAAACCCAAACTTTAGGAAAAATCCCAATACTAGTAAATCAAGAGAAGCAACACCTGATCAATTGATTAGACCACCTTTCCAAGAAAACTATGCAGAGAGTTCCCAACAGAATGAAGAAGACCATGACACCCAGATAAACTTAATGGGAATAAATGATGAAGATACTATTTTTCTTACCCGAGAAGAACATGAATTATACATGTTACAACAATTACAGTTAGAATCTGGAGAGACCTTTGACTATAAACAAGGCTATGAATCCGCAATATATGAAGTTCACAAACAATATAGCCTTAGAATCAAGAAGAACACAGAAGCCCCTACTAAGAAAACAATCCAAACACAGACTAAGAAAACAGTAGAAGCTCCTGTGTCCAAAGTGCTACAAATTCTCCCTAGAGAAACTCAGAAAACTTCCACTCCAAAGATTGTAGACATCACATTTGTTGATACTCAAACATCAACTGCTGCTAAAACTTCAACTGCCACTCAAATTGTTCCAAAAAAGAAGATTGAAAGTAAAACAGTGGAAACACAAACTGAAATACCAACTGTTGATAAAAAAGATAAGAATATACAAACTTCAATTGGTAAAGAGGAAATCATTCAATTAGGCAAAACTCAAATACCATTCAATATTCAAGTTGAGATAGCCAAATTGAAAATATCAGTTCCTTTAACAGCGCTGGTGAAAAATGATTCTTACAAAGCCCAATCACTGAAACACTGAACATAGGTGAAGGAGAAGATGTTGTTAACCTCAATGATGACCAACCAGAGTTATTATTTGGTCCTGAAGTTAATGGTAAACATCAACAAGGAAGTGTCCCTCCATTCTACATTAGCTTGAACATTCATGACAAAATCTTACACAATCCAATGTTAGATTCAAGAACATCTCATAACTTAATGCCAAAAGCTATCATGGAAAAACTAAACTTAGACATCACTAAACCATACAAAGCCCTGTTTTCTTTTGATTCTAGTCAAGTTAAATGTCTTGGCCTAATAAAAGACCTGTGTGTAACTCTATTCCAATACCTAGCTAAGAGTATTTTCATGGATATTGTAGTTGTTGATATCCCTCCAAAGCATGGAATGTTATTATCCCGCTCATGAGGAGCAAAATTACAGGGATCACTGCAGTTAGACATGTCATATGCTACAATTTTTGTATTTGGTCAACCCAAAAAGCTTTATAGAGAAACTTTGATGAAATACATGGTCAATAGTACAGAAAAACCACAAAATTATCCTATTTATTCCCTGCATTCTGATATGGACTCTTTTATCCTATGCAATTCAGACACTAGCAAAGACAAAATCACTGTTGTAGAACAGAAACATAAAGAAATTGACAGTGACAATATAACTCATGAGTCTATGTGGCATTTAGATTTTGATGGCTCAGTATACAGATTAGGAGCAGGAGCAGGAGCAGGAGTATGGATTTATAACTTAGAAAATGATCATTCAGAAGGTCATGCTTTCAGGTTAAACTTTAAATGCACTAATAACATGGTAGAGTATGAAGCATTAGTGTTAGGACTGCAAATTGTAAGAAAAATTGGAGCCAAGAGAGTTTCTGTCATGGGAGACTCGGAACTCATCATAAAACAAATTAAGGGAGAGTATCTTGTGAATAATCCTAGACTTAGCCAATACAGAGAAACTATATTAGACTTGATAAATTGTTTTCTTGAAACTGACTTTGTTGTTATTCCAAGAAAGCAGAATATGCAAGCTCACAGTTTGGCCACTTTTCCCAGTACATGCAGATTACCTTTTCAGCCAAATCATCAGTGCACTGCAGAGGTAAGACATAGGCCAACAATACCTGATAATTTGAAATATTGGCAAATATTTTCACAAGATTCTCAAATCTATAATTTTATGAATGTTGAGGGAAAATTTCAAAACTGTAATATAGACATTGATTGTACAATAGATTATACAATAAATAGCGAGATAGATGTAAATGATGTAGATAAAACTGAACCAACTAAATTCACTAAAGTAGAAATAGATAAATTAGAAACAGTAGAAATAGAAGAATTGAGTAATGATGAATCAGAAGTTTTAAACCTTAAAGATAACTTTTTGCCCAAGGGATTAGCCCCATTAGAAGATCTTTTTTATTCCAATGATGTAGCTAGAAAACCCAAAATGGAGACTTTAAGGTCATACATAGAAGAATGTAACATAGGAATAAAAGAAAATCCTAAACTTATCAAAATATCCAAAGCATTACCTCTAGCTGAAAAGCTGAAGTACATTAGTTTGTTTAAAGAGTTTCAAGATGTCTTTGCCTAGAGTTATGAAGACCTCAAGTCTTATGACACCAGCATTATCCAACACAAAATACCCATCAACGAAAATCAGAAGCCCTTTAAACAAAAGTTTAGGAGAATCAATCATGTTCTCATGCCATTGATAGAAAAAGAGGTTAAAAGGATGCATGAAGCACAAATCATAGCACCTATTAGATATTCTGATTGGGTCTCTAATTTAGTCTCCACTAGGAAGAAAACATGAGAAATCAGACTCTGTGTTGATTTCAAAAACTTAAACAAAGTGTCATTAAAGGATAACTATCCCCTCCCTAAAATGGACCATATTCTACAGAGGGTGGTAGGGTCATCCAGAATTTCATTTCTTGATGGATTTTCTGGATACAACCAAATCCTAGTCCAACCTGAAGATTAAGAAAAAACTGCATTTACCACTCCCTAGGGTACTTTCATGCATTTGAAAATGCCCTTTGGACTGATGAATGCTGGAGCTACATTCCAAAGAGCTATGGACATAGCTTTTTCCAAGGAAATTCATGACTTCTTAGTCATTTATCTAGATGATATCATAGTATTTTCCAAAACAGATAATAAACATCTAGATCATTTGAGAAGAGTTTTCATTAAACGTAGAAAATTTGGTATTTCCTTGAATCCTAAAAAGACACTCTTTGGATTAGAAGAAGGTAAACTCCTGGGACACATAATTTCAAAAGAGGGAATTAGAATTGATCCAACTAGAATAGAAGCAATTTTAAACTCAGTCATCCTAGAAACATCAAAGAATTACAGGCATTCTTAGGTAAAATAAATTTTCTTAGAAGATTCATTTCTAATTTAGTAGAGCTAATCAGAGAATTGAATAACATGTTAAAGAAAGATTCAGCACTTAAGTGGACAGTAGAGGCTAAACAGTCTTTTGAAGCAATCAAAGAAACTCTCACTAAAACACCTGTCCCCATAAGTCTTAATTTCAAAAAATATTTTATTTTTATTTTTTTTGCTTCAGAACACACCATTGTAACAGTCTTGTTGCAAAAGAATGATGAGGGTTATGAACAACCCATTGTTTTTTTCAGCAAAACCTTAAGAGATTCAACACTAAAGTACAATATTATGGAAAAACAAGCACTTGCTTTAGTGAAAGCTATAAAGGATTTTAGAGTGTACATTTTATACTCCCACATAATTGCATATGTTCCAAATTCAATTGTAAAGGACATTCTAAATCAGAACGGGCCTGACGGAAAGAGAGGCAAATGGATTGCCACAATACTGGAATATGATATTGAAATAAAGCCTACAAAATTGATTAAAGGCCAAGGTTTAGCCAAACTCATGGCTGAATCGAATTGTTGAGCCTTAGATATAAATTTCATTGGTGCCCTAGATGATCAAGAAGAGATGGCGACTCCACAGATCAGTGAAGCTTTTTTAGATTCACCCTGTTATTTAGACATTATATTTGTTTTACTTAATCTACAAGCTCCTCCTAGTTTATCTAGCACTAAAGGTAGAATCTTAAAAATGCAAGCAATAAAATATTGTATCATAGATAATGCTTTATTTTGGAAAGATCATGGTGGCATTCTATTGAATTGTTTATTGAAAGATGAAGCTGACAAAGTCATGCAGGAATTTCATGCACGAGACTGTGGAGGACATCTTTACTGGAAGACAACTGCTGATAAAATTTTGAGGGCAGGTTTTTACTAGCCCACTCTTTTTGCAGATGTTAGAAAGTATGTGACCTCCTGTCATGAATGTCAGATATTTGAAAGGAAGAAGAAACTCTTACCATTACCCCTCAAACCTATCTCTACAGAAATACCATTTCAACAATGGGTTCTAGACTTCATTGGTGAAATTCACCCACCCTCCTCTGCCCAGCATAAATGGATTTTGACAGCCACTGATTACTTTACCAAATGGATAGAAGCCATCCCTTCTAGACAAGCCACAAATTCTGTCATTATCTCATTTCTTGAAAACAACATTCTTTCTAGGTTTGGATGCCACAAAAGCTCATTACTGATAATGTTGCTGCCTTCAAATCCAAGAAAATGGTTGATTTTTATAACAGATACCACATCACCTTGGCCATTCCACTGCCTATTAACCTCAAGGTAATGGACTAGCAAAATCCTCAAACAAAAACCTGGTTAATATCATCAAAAAGCTATTAGAAGATAACAAGAAGACCTGGAATAAATGGTTGGTTAATGCCTTATGGGCAGACAGACTAACTACCAAAAAATCTATTGGTACATATCCATATCAATTGGTATATGGGATGGATGTTGTTTTTCCATCCTCATTGGGAGTGCCAGTGACGAAAATGATTCAAGAATTGCAAGTAGAACCAAATGACATCCAAAGGAGGATAAATTAGACAATTCATTTGCAGCAAACCAGGGAATAAGTTTATATCAAATCACAAGTGATCCAAGACAAAATCAAAAAGATATTTGATAAGAAAACTAAAGCAGATGAATTCTACATAGGTGATAAAGTACTCAAATGGGATTCCAAAAGAGAAGAAAAAGGTAAATATGGTAAATTTGATTTTCTATGGAAAGGCCCATACATCATTTATGGTTACAGAGGTAACAATGCATTTTTCTTGAAGGAGTTAGATGGAACAAATCTACCAGATGGACCAGCCAATGGTAGAATGTTGAAGCACTACTTTTCTCTAGATTAACCATTAGTTCATTTGTTTTACTTAGCTCATTGTAAATATCATAGAAAAGTTTAGATTGGATTGGATGATTGTCTTCTAAAGTTGAAGCCCGTAGAGAAGGCCCTAAGCTTTAAAAGATATAACATCATATGATTGAATAAAGGAGATCACAGAAAGCAGTTCCAAGGCAAGCACAGTCAAAGTTCCAAGGCCACTGATCTGAAAGTTCTTGACAAATCACTAGGAGATGCCATCCCTAAGTGAAGCCACTGTTAGGGTCCTATAATAATAGGGATCATAATTTTGAATTGACTATGTTAAAGTCTTGGAATATTGTACATACTTTTGCTTTCATCAAATGTTTTCCCATATTAAAAAATGTAAAGAGGGTATGTCCTAAAAGAAAAATCAAAGGACTAAAAGAAAAAGATCAAAAAAGAATATAAAGTATGAACCCCACAAAAAGAAACAAAAATAGTTCATGAAAGTGTTGCACATTCAAATGCCACTACTCTTAGTTTACTTTATGCAAATAAAATTGTGTGTAGCTTGTCCAAAATGCCACAATTCATGTGATCAGATAGTTTAATCTTGATTCATTCATGCTTTTAAATTTCATGTCATGATAGTTAGTGAATAAAATCTAGCCAAACCATTTAATCGTGGCAAACCAGTAGTTAGGTAGATAATAAGGATAAGGATAATTTTATTAATGTCCAACGAATGACCACAAAAAGGTCAATGGGACTGCTGGTTACAATGATTACAGCATTCCTATCTGGTGGACCAAACGGTCCCCTTCCTTTATAAAAGCAGGAAATACAAAGCTACAAAGAGTGTCAATGTAAAGTAAAGTCTAGATGACTAAAACATCTTTGACAATGAGCTGTGATGAGGAGGTCCTAGAGAAGAAGGATGAGCCTCCTGAGGGGGGGGAGACTCCTTCTCCTAGCATCCGAGGCCGATAGAAGAGGAATGAAAGAAACTTGTTAATGTCTGTTGCCCTGCAGAGGAACTGAATTGCTGTGGTTGCCGTCTGGAGGATTTGGGGTGCCCCCTGGAAGGGGGGTGTCTGGTTTTGGATCGCTGATGGGGTCTAGTGGGATGAGATTCCCGGATCCGTACTAATCTGGAGTCATGGTCTATGGATCAATCGGTGGTTCTCTTGGTGCCCCGCAATCTTGGGAGAACTCTGAAGAAGTCTGTGATCCTCTGTGTGGTGGCTGAGGCGGACGGAGGCTGGAGTAGAATCGAATGGTGTTTGAAGGTCTCCTAGAGGTAAAGTGTCAGGCATCGCTGGTCAGTGTATCTGAGGAAGCTGGCCAGGCTCTGGGGGCCCCTGAATAAGCAATGGAAACGCCCTCGGATCTCATAGTATACCAGACATCTGAAGATGAAGTGTGACTTAGTCTCCACCTCCTGTAAGTGAAAAAGCTGACAGATCCTCTTCGTTCTGTCAATATGATGATCTGTCTCCACTGAAGCCTATGCGATCCAACCCTGAGCTGCCCAAGAAGGATCCTAATGGCATGCATCCAATGCTGGAGGGTGTAGATAGGTCGAGTTATAAGTCCATGTCGGATCTCCAGAAAGTGCTCAGCGTAGAAGGCCATCTTTGGGCGCAGTCCGCCCGAAGGGTTGACCCATGTAGTCTAAATGTACTGCCTATAGATGTCCTCCCTGATGATTTTGTTGAGTTCCTGCTGGTGTGGTAGAAGGTGCCTGGGGGCGTTCAGTGAATACTGGAACAGGGGGAGATGATCTATCTGGATACCTATAAGACCAAGGCGTTCTGTCATCCCGGTGAACCGGCATTTGGTACAACCTGTTCGCGTATGAGCAATGTTTTTCGAGGAGCAATAGGCCAAGTATGGGTACCTATCTTTACCCTCTCTCGTGTCTGCCAAACCACGGAGCTAATGAAGATAAGAGACTATCCTAAAAATTTCCTCCAGGCAGAAAGGCTTAGCCCCGAACTCTGCTAGGATGATGTTTTGAGGAACTTTCTGCTTGCACCGGATGAAGCGGCGCAAGAGAAGGGTCTGGACGCGCTCAGCCAAGGCCCAATTTGACTCTAGTAGTGAGGGGCCCCAAACCTTCGATCCGTAAAGTACGGTGGGGCGGATCAAGGTATCTATGATGTTCATCTTGGATGGAATGTCGTGGAAGTGGTGGCAGAAGCACTGTCTCTCAAGAAGGGCTAGGGAGCCATATCCTTTGTTTATCCTGGGCTAAAGGGCCGACCAGAGGCTGAAACGGGGGCTCGAGAACTGTACTCCCAAGTAGGTGTAACTGTTGACGACTTCGATTTCTTCTCCCTTGAATAGGAAGCGGAAACTCGAGGTCTTCTTCACCCCATTGAAGATTTGACTTTGGTTTTGCTCAAGTTCACCGTCAAATGCTGGTGATCACAAAAGGCTGCGAGGGCGTCCAGCTGTCTCTGTAGCCCTTCCGGGGAGGAGGCTAGGAGGACAACATCGTCTGCAAAAAGTAGGATGGAGATCAAGACATGGTGGAGAAGGCACCCATCGAACTCTTGAATATGCTCTCGGGGGAAAGTTTCCAGCTCATCAATGTAGATCCCAAAGAGAGTGGGGGAAAGCGGGCACCCCTGCTTGACTCTAATAATGCTCTGGATGAACTCCGACATCCCTCCAACTGTGCGGAGACGGCCAAGTACGGACTCATAGAGATGCATAATAGCAGTCAAAAGAGTCAAAGAGATGCCAATCTCTCTCAGCCTCTAAAAAAGGTCCTCCCTCAAGACAGAATCGAAAGCCTTCCTGAAATCCACAAAGTAGCAGTACACCTTGGAGGACCGATGCCAGGCCTCTTCAATCGTTGCTCGAAGAGTGAAGATATGGTCGATGGTCTGGTGGTCCAGTCTGAAACCAACTTGGCCCCTGGACCTGAGGTGTTTCTATTCTAGGAAGTTGGAGAGTCCCCTGTGGAGGGCAGTAGCATAAACTTCGAAAATGTGTGTCCGACCATGATCGTTCTGTAATTGTTCGGGTCAGAGGTAGGCCCTGCTTTAGGGATGGGGTAGATAATATGGTGGGACCATCCATCAGGGAAGCCATCACGGATGACATGGTTGAAGAGATTCGCTAGATACCTATCTAGAGGACGAAGCCCAAGTTTAAAGAATTCTGCCTGGAAGCCTTCTTCGTCTGCGGCTTTGCTGTTGTTTAATGCCCAGATTGCCTCTCTGATATCTTTGCTGGAGAATAAGTGACATGTGACTGGGGGGAAACAGCCTGAATGGGGGTTGTCCAAGGATGTCATACAACATGGAAGTGTGGGAGAACATGGAGGTGGGGTCAAGATCGGTAGGGGTGGGAGATTGACAGGAAAGAACGGTGCCCCAAAACTTCTTAGGAGAGTGGAGAAGAAGATCAGAAAGAATCCGTCTCTCGTGGGAAATAAAATGGCGCTTCTTGGGGCGAAGGAGGCGACGATAAGCAGAGCGAATGATGGGGTATGACGGTAGGGAATGTCTGAAGGCGTGTCGGAGATCCTGGTGCAGAGATTTGCACTCGTAGTCATACCACTTATTCATAGGACATCCTCCTAGTTTGGGAGGGCGGGCGGGTGGAGGAAGGGAAGGACTGGAGCGCAGCCTCCCAGATTATAGATGAGAGGCAGTGGTATTTATCATTGGCAGATTCAAGAGAATAAAAATGAGCTCATCAGTTTAATCTGAGCCATTGGAAGTTATAAGGTTTGAAATAGGTTAGTTTGCTTATTAAAAGAAAATAAAAGGGTCAGCAAGCTCAAATGCACCCAATAAAAGAAGTAAAAATGTTAGGGTAAATAAAGCGTAAGTAAATTACTTTCACAAGTAACGGAAAACATCAATTGGTTCATCTCATATCACTAATGTCCTCCTAAATCCCCTTCCCCTTGCTAAAATCCTATTTCCACCCTTGGAAGTCATTTTCCCTTGTAAAATACCCGTTTCCCTTTATTCTAACCTTTTCCCCCTTATTTCACCCATTCTCCCTTCCTAAAACCCCTTTCCCTAGTTAAAAAACACATTTTCCTTTGAAAACTAACTTCCCCTTTTACTAACTCCTTTTTTCCATTTAAAACATGAAAAAACCATTATCCTAAGTTTAAAAGCACTAATGTAATGTATCGGGCCACACTTCCCTTTCGATTTCATTCCCGCATATATATTTTACAACCCCTTTATTGTATTATAGCATATAGTTTTAACTTCCCCCACTTTATACATTTTTATTAACCTCCCCCACTACATGCTAACCCCTCCACTATATTACCCGCTCCCACTATATTATTCAGGGTCCCACTTTTAATTAACCCCGCATATAAATATCCCGATCCCTTTTTATATTAAACCTTCGCATATCACCCCGTATATACAAACCCGGGTCCCACCTATCAAAACACCCCAATTCATCCATCCGCCCGATCGTGATTCATCAGATCCAACAGCCACTAAGAAATTTCACACCCCCGACAGTCCAAAGTTTAAAGCAAAATGGGAGGTGCGAAATGGGTGGTTTTGCACCCCTGCCCATTTGCCACGTGGCAATCCTACATTCCATCGCACCCCCCAGTCCCGAAACCACCAATCAGCGTTTCATCATGTGATAACCTGCCATACCAACATTTCGTTATGCGATGAAACCAGGCACTGTTTGAAAATTAAGCCTCCACGCCATATGATTAACTACCTTCGGTTAAAAGCAATAAAGCCCGCCCTAAAACATTTTTCACCATTTCTGTTGAAAATTGCGCAAAAGAAGTCTTTGCCGACCCATTTTGAAACCTTTTTGCTACCAAAACCTTTGCCAACCCAGTTAAAGCTTTGCAGACCGGAATTAAAGCCGGTTGTCGCCAGAACCCCTTTTGCGGACCGAATTAAACCTTTTCCAAGTAATCCTCAGCCTCCAGAAGCCATTATTTAAGCACAAAAAAGTAATAATTGATTAAATTAAACGAAACAATGGCCTCCCAGAGCGTTTTATCCATTAACCCTTTGCAACCACCTGTGGTAGATGTTGACCACACACCTCTTGCTGACAAAGACTTCAAAATCAGTGTTACAATCACTGATTTCAACCTTCTAGATCTCCACTACTGGAGCCATGATAAATTCATAGACCACGCTGATGATATCCACCTCTGGGATTCAAACCTACCCAGGTATATCTTCCCACAGACCTTTCAGTTTCCAGAAATCATCAGACTCTGCCAAATTAATTATTTACCTAATGAAAGAGCTCTAGTAACCCCAAGCCAAGAGATTCTATTCACAATCACTACAGAATCCATAAATCAAATGTTATAGATCCAAGCCAAGGTTGATAAAGCCCCATTATCAATTGAAGTCCTCACTGACTATATCTGAAAATGGACTTTCAAAGAGGTTCCAAATATTCCAAACCTTCCTTCCTCCATCAGTAGAAACCCTAAAGTGTAACCCTCCATACTCAGCTTCCATTTTTTCAGAGAGAACCAGACAGATTGTCACAATGTTGTCATGCATTTTAGGGTATTTTACTGATGAATATGTAGATGCCTTCATCCTAGGTTTCTTGTCCATATTTTTCCCCAGGTCAACCTCCATCTTCAACATTTAATTTTGCTCAATATCTATTAGATGCCATCCATGAGCAACTAGTCAAATTACCAGAGGAAGAAGTGTTTAAATATTCATCAGTTTTGTTTCATTTGTTCATGTATTTCCAATCAGAAAGGTTTGCAGTTAGCCTCCAAACACTGGACACAGAGGGTAACCCCCAATCTATAGTCTTCTGGACATCCTTGATCAGAAAGGATTCCACAGAATTCAGCTACAAATACTTTATTGATTCATTTGTTTATCCAGTTGTCAACATGTTAAGCAGTAGCATTCAACCCAGGGTCAGTGAAGAGATAAAGAAAGTATTGCAATTGTCAGATCAAAGTAGAACAGGAGACCGATATTTATACCAAAACCATACTTAAATTAGGGTGTATGGATGCCAGCTTATTCCATAGAAACACCCCAAATACCTCCCAATGAGGTTATTTGAATTAGAATACATCAGATAGATCCTAAACTCAGATGAAGTTAATTTCCTGTCAGCAAAGAAGAAAACTCAGTTTAAGATTAAGAACCAGCTTGGTCCTTTCATTTGCAATAGTAGGAATGCTGGTCAGCAAGCAAACAAGTATTTACAAGATTTTAAGTTCAGTAATAGTTTCAAATGGCAGTATAATCCTTTGGGAGTCATCAGTAAGTTAAGAGTCAAATTCAAATTGACTCCTTTTGTTCATGAGTCAAAACCAGAGATTGAAAAGTATTCCAACCAGTCAGAGTGGTTGGAAAATAATTTGCAAGAGGTGGAGAAACAAGTTGATACTAGTGCCATCATGCATACTCCAGCCCCACAAGACAGGAACTCAAAGAGAACAAGAGAGGAAGGCCCTTATTCTGCAGAGACTACTTCTGATACCAAATTCAAACTAATGTATAAGAAAAAGGCCAAATTAAATCCAATGATTGAACAGGAAGAGAAAATTGACATAGTTGAAATTATTCATACAGATATAATTGTCAGAGATAATGCATCTCCCACAGTTTCAGAGGAAACACATCAGCCATCAACCTCCAGTGCTCAGATTATTCAGAAACAACATAGTGCAGACGTTTCTTCATCAAGTAAACCAGTTAATAAGGAAAAATACATAATGGAGAAGTACAAAGAAATCAAATTAAAGAATGAAGCATTGAAAGCTGTGACTTATGCCCAATATTGGAAACAAACTCCTAGTGACCAGAACAGGTTACTTTCAGCCTTTGATTACAAGACTAGGAAGATGCAAATGATCTTTTTACAGCCAATAGTGCAGTCTCCAAAATCGTCAGCAAACTACAAGAAAACAGCCTTTGAAGTTATGGCTAAAGATGTGCATCCCATAGATCAAATTGAGTTTCATAAGCTAGAGAAATGATCTATTCCACTATGACAAACAAGGCTTTGAGTGTCCAAAAACTATAGAATTCTCTAGAGAATATAAGAGCACAGTTAAAAATAGAGAAAGCTTCTTCACAAGCCAAGAATAATAGAATAAAATCACTTGAAGAATTGGTCATGGAGGTTGTATATGATCCAAAGAATATCAAAGTAGTTGAAGAGCTTATCAAGAAGAAGAATGCAGACATAGTTGAATTGAAGAAACAGCTGAAATTACCTACAACAGAGCATCCACAGACTAAAGAAGTTTTGGAGAATGAAAATCAAAAGGATGAAATGATGAATCTCATCATTCAATTGACAGCTCAACTGAAAGAGATGGAAACTGAAATGGACAAGTTAGTGCAGGAAAAGCAAGCCAAAATGGAAGCAATTCCTGTTACTGCCACCTATAGCCTCCACATCAGCAACAGTGGCTACAGCAGTTCCATTTTCTACAGCAGTCACAACTTCTACAGCAGTTCCAGTGTTAACAGAAGTTTCAGCTACCACTACTACATCAGCAATAGCTTCTACAGTGCCAACAATCCATCCCAATGATGAGGCAAGTAAATTGATTAAAGCCATGCAGGATATGTCAATCCAAACTACTGAGATTAATAGACTTAAAGAACAAGTAAAAAGTCTAGAAGATGAAAAGAAATTGGCCCAAATCATGCATAAATCTGAAACACAGAAAACCAACAGGCTGAATGAAAGAATTCATAAGCTAGAAAAAGAGATATCACTGAAAGAGCCACTAGCCCAATCAAAGCAACAATTGTGGGCCAATATCATTAACTTTGTTAATGATATTTTGTTTTCTATCCAAGTTATATTTGAGCAGAAGGAATTGACAAAGGAAGCTAGTGATGCAATCCAAAAGGTCAAAGAAGACCTAGGAAAGAAACCAGAGGAAGCCACTGAGATTATAAAGTTCCTAAATTCTAAAAGCAAGCAGGAATTAGAAGAACTTGGGATAACAGATAGAACAGAGAACATTTTAGAGGTGAAGAAAGTTATTTCCATGAGAAATCTCATGATACTTGAAGACAAATGCCAAACAATGGAGCTTGCAGTAAATAGATTTATGAACAAATTTGATGTTTTGAGGCAGAAAGGCCTGCCTAATCCTTTGGTGATTAATGATAAATTAATGAGACATGAAGACCACGACAAGAAGATGAGGGAAGTAGCTAAAGAGACTTCCAACAATTTGGCAATGAAAGGAGTTTCTACAGGCAAAGTACTCCTTCAGACATTAGAGAACTTCTTCCTTCAGCATGAGGTAAATCACTTGTTTGTGAATAAACCTACATTTGCCAAATATATTGAAGCTGATGAGATTTACAGGAGGATGGTAAAGATCAAAATTCCAGATGAAGAAGCCGGGGAAAAATGGTGTGATTTACTGTGACAGGTAAAAGTAAAGCAGGTAAAAGAGAGGCAGAGTTAAAGACAAGTCAGATAACAAGCAGCGTAAAAGACACTCAACAGATAAAAGGCAGCTAGCGTGAAAGATAGCAAAATATCAGAGAAACAAACAGTAAATCCAATAAACAGGGATAGCTTGCATTTAGTTACATAGGTGTCTCTATCTTCTTGCATGAAGATATTTTATTTCCCTTGAATATATCATGGTTAGTTAAACAAGATATTTTGTATTAAGTTTTGTATAGATACTTCAGCAATTCGAAGTATTGGGTGTGGATTGCTGAACATTTCTATAGTTGTAATTGATCTAAATATCTGAGGGTTTATTGTACAATTTTCAAGTTCACAGACAGGACAAGTAATTAAGGCATTGCATTACAGGATCCATGTGTTGAGCTACTTTAGTGAAGTATATTTCAATTGTTCATTGTTATTTTCTTAAATATTCCATAAACTTGCATGTTTTTTTCTAAATTTAAATGTTATAACAGGAATATTATTGCAGAATTTATTTAAATACACTCTGTTCTGAATTGTTATTCATTTTAATGTTTTCTTCTGATATCTGTTGAAATTTGGTTACCGGAGGACAAGTGGTTCCCTAAGGCTTTGATCTTTGGCCTAGGGAAAAGTGTCCAAATGTATTTCACTTTTTCTCCTAAAGTGACTTTATAAGTTATAAAGTCAAATCTAATTTTAAAATGACTTTAGGTGATAAAATTACTAAGTCTAATTTTAAAGTGATTTTAATAAAGTCGATGTGAAATTAGAAAGTGAAGTGACTTTGGAAATAAATGACTAAGAGGGTCTTTCTTAAAGTGGGGTGAATTAAAAAATAGAAAGAGAGATTTAAAGCACATTTGATCTCAACCTTAGATCTAAAGCTATCTCGGCCATTGGATTTAGGGATTCCCCAAAAGTCACTTAGGGTTAGGTTAAAGGAGGAAAAGAGGAAAAAGATCATTCAGTCTCTCATGAGCAGATTGAGAGAAGGAGAAGAAGAGAGCAAAGGAGATTTCTGAGTAATAAGGTGAAGGAGAGAAGAACCTTGGCACGCATACCGAGGCAACATTTCAGCAAATCCATACAGCAAGGATTGGCACACAGTTCAAGGCAATTTGGGCATGTTTTCCAAGGCAAATTTCGTACAGCAGTTTGGACATGCATTCCTAGGCAGCCGTACAACTTTCTGGCACAAATTTTAAGGTGAGGGATTGTTTTTTTGTGGCACAGTTTTCGAGGCAGACCGTACAGTTTGCTGTCGTACCTATGCATAGAAAACGAGGCAGATTTCGTACAGCATTTATTGTTGTCCCTCTGCACGCAATTCGAGGAGGTCATACAGCAGCATTTATTACTACTCTACACGCAAATCGAGGAGGTCGTACAATGCATTTATTGCTACTCTGCATGCAAATCGAGGAGGTCGTACAGCAGCATTTATTGTTGTGTTTCTGAGCACGAAAAACAAGGAAGTCCGTACAGCATTTATTGTTGTTCCTGTTTTGTTGTTTGCACATTTTCTGAAGCAGCGATTAAGCACGAAAAATGATAAGTCGTATTTGTTTGGTTGCTGAAATTTTCTAAGTATTTCTCTCTCACTGTAAAAGCTATTTATCATAAATAAAGAAGAGCTTTCAAACTGGTTTTCCCCAAGAGTTGTAGGGAGTTTTTCCAGGATCATATTGACCAAAAATCAGCGTGTCAAATTTCTGTGTGGGGCTGAAAATATTTCTGTGTTTTTATTTCTACAATTTCCAGAATTTGTGTTTTTAGAAAATATTTATTTTTCCAGCTTGTTGAATGTATGGTTATGGGAATGGACATTTAACTATATGGGAGAAATAAGGAGAAACTGAAAACTGGAGTGGCTCACAAAATTTCTACATGGTATCGGAGCTAGATTGCTGAAAAGTGCAGTTTGGGACAGCAAAGAGAAAAATTACAGCAAGCTGATTTTACACACAAAAAACAGAACCTTTACCACAACAATGTAATTTCCAGTTTATTAGGACAGCGAGCATGTCTTTAGGCTTGAGGGTGGAGGATAGGTTGAATGGGCATAGCAACTACAGTACATGGAAGGAAAGAATGCAGAGCATCTTTGAGGAGACAAAGTCTGGGGTATAATGGTGCATACCCAACAACACCCTGTGAATGTGTCTACTGATGATGTTCAGTTGGCAGACTTTAACAAGAAAAATAACAAGGGTAAGAGACTGATTCTGGATGGTATTAAAGACCATTGCATTCTTCATGTGAGAGGAAAGAGACTTGCTCACGAGATGTGGACAGCCTTGACCAACCTCTACCAGAGTACCAATGAGAAGAGAAAAATGGTCCATAGGGAGAAGTTGAAGGCCATTAAGATGTGGCGACACTTATACATACCTCATAAATATCACTAATGCTGAAATATGAGTTAGCGATTGGAGAGGTCATTCCACCACTAAATAGTACAGTTGCGGTGAATGGCGCTTCCAGTTCATGGTGAACACTACGATGGGATTGTTGCCGTGGACCGCGCCCTTGGGAGAAGTTGTGAGATGATTGCATACAGAATGAAAATAGAAAGAACTAGCTTGGGGCAGCCAAACCAGTTGAGGAGGATGAGGATGTAGCATTGTTAGCAAGGGGCAAGAAGGGCAAGGGAAAGAAGCAAGTTTCCACAAGTGGTGGTGGGGGCAAAGGCAAAGGTAAAGGTAAGCAGTTGAACAAGGAGAAGGACTATTCCAAGGTTAAGTGTTGGAATTATCAGAGAATGGGACACTATGCGATCATGTGTCCTGGAGAAGAAGAAGAAGGGGAAGAACAAGACCATGGCAAGAGAACATAGAGACAGAGGACTTTCGGAGAGGTTTGATCGGGAATTTGGGTTCATTGCTTCGTGAGTCCACTAAGTGCAGGATCACTCCGCCACTGAGGTTGATAGGGGAGTGTGCATTTCCCTCCACTAGCGGAGCACTTTCGAGTATTTGGTATGTTGACGGTGGGGCTTCACGCCATATGACAAGAGTCCGTGAGTACTTCTCGGAGCTTTCGAGAGTGGCATTGATATAGAGGTAGTACTCGGAGATGACAAGATTGTTAGAGCAATCGGTATGGGGACATTGACAATTGATAGGGAACCCAAACCTTCTTGAAAGAGTCGGATGTTCTATATGTGCCGGGGATGAGGAAGAACCTTATATCCATCTCAAAGCATTGGAGGACGGAGGGTATGAGGTATTGTTTAGGAGAGGACAAGTTATTATATATCCTGGGCGCCCAAATCGATTCGACTAGAGTGATTGGTGTACACCATGCCAAGGTGTACAAGTTTGCGTTTTCGCCCTTTTGGCATTGAGCGTGAGTACGAGTAGCAGCAGGTAGCAGGGTTCAGAGTTGTGCGAGATTTGGCGCCGTGGGATGGGGCACATGTATCATGGGGACATTGTGGGAGATCACTACGGGTGTGCTGATTTTAGTTCCGATCACATTGATACATGGAGAGGGATGTGCTATGGGAAGAGTTTGCCAAATCCCCTTTTCCCAGTGAAAGTGGGACAAAGCAGATCAACCGGGATACTTGATTTGATTCATACCAATGTGAGCGGTCAAATGTCTCATGTTTCCTTGAGTGGATATGAGTACTATGTTTATATTCATTGATGATCACTCCAGGAGGACTCGGATTTATTTCTTGAAGACCTCAAGTTTCGTGAGTTCAAAGCTCTTGTGGAGACTTAGACAGTCCGAAGATCAAGTCCTCGGGTCGGACAATGGAGGGGAGTACACCCTTGGTGAGTTTGTAGATTATTGTGCGAAGGCAAACATTAGGAGGGAGTTCACAGCTCCTTACAACCCCCAAGCAGACACGGGTTGCGAAGAGGAAGAACAAATCCATCGTTGGGTCGCCAAAGCCATGCTACATGATCGGGGGTTACCATTGTTTTTGTGGGTAGAGGCCTACAACACTGTTGTGTATTTGAAGAAGAGAAGTCTCGCATCATGCTTTGGGGCATGTGACTCCGGGAGGAGGCTTTTTCTGGGAAGAAGCCCAATGTTGGTCACTTCCGTATCTTTGGGTGTATTGCATACTCCTACGTACCCAAGGAGAAGAGGACCAAGCTAGAGCCCACCGCAAAGAAGGGTATCTTTGTGGGCTACGAAAGGAGACCTCAAAAGCCTTTCTGGGATTTATATTCTCGCACAGAGGAGAGTTGTTGTCAAGTGGGATGTGAAGTTCGAGGAGGACATGGCTTTCAGGAGGTCACGATAGTTAGAGTACTCCGGATCGGCTAGACCCTCGAGAACATCCCTAAGTCGGGACCACGTGGATCCAATGGGCGGTGGATCGGGGGTACATCGATTACGGTGTCGAGTCCATCGCTGAGCGCGTGGCTCGCAGAGTCGAGGGGTGGTGCTTCGAGCAAAGATGCGCAGCAATCCGCGAGAGCGCTCACTAGGTAGTCCACCGATGAACACTTCACACCCGTACTTTCAAAGCATCTACAAGTTCAAGTTCAGGCGAGAGGCAAGCGACATGACATTCGGAGTTCGAGCTTCGATGAGGATGAGGAGTTTCATTCTCCCAGTGGGAGAAGTGTGCTCGGGGAAGAGGAAGCCCAAGTGGCTTCAGATACCTCGAGAGAGGCCACATCCGTTGTCGGGCCGAAGAGACCGTACGTAGAGAGAAGACCACCCGAGAGATTCTCGTAGCTATATGGAAATGGTTGCCAACATCGTTGACTCCGAGCCTTCTAGCTATGAGGAGGCAGCCTAGCCGCAGGGTTTGGAGAGAGGCCATGCAGAGGAGTATTCTTCTATCATGAAGAATGATGTTTGGGAGGTGGTGCCAAGGCCCGAGGGAAAATCCGTGGCTACTTCCGCATGGCTTTGCAAGGTAAAGCACGCCGCGATGGCAGCATCGAGAAGTTCAAGGCAAGGTTTGCGCTAGAGGGTTCTCCCGTGTAGAGGGAGTTGATTATGAGCAGGACTCTTCGCTCCCGTGGCTCGATATACTTCCATTCACTCCATTATATCGATAGCGAGTAGAGATGGGTTGGAATATCCACCGCATGGATGTGAAGCCTCGCATTTCTCAATGGCTTCATGCAGAGGAGGTGTACATTAAGCAGCCCACAAGATGCTTTGAGGTGCATGGGAAGGAGTCCCATGTGTGCAGATCGAAGAAGGCCCTTTATGGCTCGAAGCAAGTTCCTAGAGCTTGGTACTCCAGATTGATACGTACTTGCAGGAGATGGGTTTCACAAAGGGTGATGAAGATCCGAACCTATACTTTATTGTGATAGGTGAGAAGCCTCTCATTCGGTGTTGTATGTGGATGACTTGGTCATTATGGGTGCAGAGAGACTCATAGAGAGCTACAAGAGAGATCTTGCTTCGGAGTTCGAGATGAAGGACAATGGCTTGATGCATTACTTTTTGGATTTGGAGGTGTGGTAGGAGGAGGGGCATTTCTTCCCGGGACAGAGGGAAGTATATTGTGGACATCCTTAGCAGATTCCACATGGAGGATTGTAGACCGATGTCGACACCTATGATCACTAATCGGAAGAAGCTTCATGCTTCGTATTCCAAGTTGGTGGATCCCACATTATATAGACAAGCTGATTGGTTCCTTGATGTATTTGGTCAACACTAGACCGTATATATGTTTTGCAGTCAACACGATGAGCCGTCTCATGTGTGAGCCCAGGGAGAATGCATCGGATTGCCGCAAAACACATTTTGCGGTACTTAGTGGACTATGGAGTATGGTCCCGGATTATAGGCAGGGGAGATGAAGTGAGATTGGCATGGTACATCGATTCTAATTGGGCAAGTTGTGCTTCCGATAGGAAGAGCACTTCGAGGGTGTTGTTTTTGGTTGGGTTCAAGTGGCTTTGTGTCGTGGTTGAGCTGAAAGCAACGATGCATGGCATAGAGTTCAGCTGAAGCAAAGTATATGGCGACCCGGTCTAGCTAGTTGTGAGGCCATATGGCTTCGCAAGATGTTGTTTGGCTTATTTGTTCGGTACGTTGAGACCTTCGATGATTTACCGTAATAATCGTAGTTGCATTAAACTCAATGAGAATCCAATATTTCATGACAAGTCAAAGCATATCGAGATCATATATCACTTCATCAAGACTATGTTCAGAAGGGAGCTGTGAAACTTGAGTATATTCCCACAGATGAGCAGGTAGCAAATATATTCACCAAAGCCTTACCATGGGGCAAACATATCTACTTCGTAGACAAGATGGGTGTGGTGAGGAACACCTTCCTCGACAAGAGGGACTCGTTGAAATTTGGTTACCGGAGGACAATGTGGTTTCCCTAAGGCTTTGATCTTTGGCCTAGGGAAAAAGTGTCCAAATGTATTTCACTTTTTCTCCTAAAGTGACTTTATAAGTTATAAAGTCAAATCTAATTTAAAAGTGACTTTAAGTGATGAAGTTACTAAATCTAATTTTAAAGTGATTTTAATAAAGTCAAAGTTAAATTAGAAAGTGAAAAGTGACTTTGGAAATAAATGACTAAGAGGGTCTTTATTAAAGTGGAGTGAATTAAAAAATAGAAAATGAGATTTAAATGCACATTTAATCTCAAATCCCCTAGATCTAAAGCTATCGTAAACCTATTGGATTTAGGATTCCCCAAAAGTCACTTAGGGTTAGGTTAAAGGAGGAAAAGAGGAAAAAGATCATTCAGTCTCTCATGAGTAGATTGAGAGAAGGAGAAGAAGGGAGCAAAGGAGATTTCTGAGCAGTGAGGTGAAGGAGAGCAAAACCTTGGCACGCATACCGAGGTAGGATTTCAACAAATTCGTACAAGGATTGGCACACAGTTCAAGGCAGTTTGGGCATGTTTTCCAAGGTAGATTCCATACAGAGTTTGGGCATGCATTCCTAGGCAGTCGTACAACATTCTAGCACAGATTTCGAGGTGAGGGATTGTTGTTTTTGTGGTACGATTTTCAAGCAGTGTCATACGGGCTTTGTTGTTGTACCTCCTGCAGTAACACGATGCGCATTCCATACGCATTTATTGTTGTCCCTCTCGCACGTAGCTCGAGGAGGTCGTACAGAACATTTATTACTGTGTTTCTCAACACAGAAAACAAGGAAGTCCGTACAGTATTTATTGTTGTTCCTGTTTTGTTGTTTGCACATTTTCCGAGGCGGTGGTTAAGCACGAAAAACGAGATAAGTTTTATTTGTTTGGTTGCTGAAATTTTTACGAGTATTTCTCTCTCACTCGTAAAAGCTATTTATCGAAATAAAGAAGAACTTTCAAATCGGTTTTCCCCAAGAGTTGTAGGGGGTTTTCCAAGGTCATATTGACCAAAAATCGGCGTGTCAAATTTCGTGTGTGGCTGAAAATATTTCGTGTTTTTATTTCGCAATTTCCGCACTTTGAAATTTCCAAAATGTGTTTTCGTAAAAATATTTATTTTTCCAGCTTGTTGAATGTATGGTTATGGGAATGGGCATTTAACTATATGGGAGAAATAAGGAGAAACTGAAAACCGGAGTGGGTCACAGAATTTCTACAATATCTAGATCTGAGAATCCTTAAATGTTCTCCCATCCCGATTGACCTCTTTCACCTTCCTTCATAATCCGGTTTAAGGAATCCTTAACTGCTCCTTGATCCCGACTAAAAATCACTTCACCATTCAGCCTTTAAAGATCTGATGTTGCTCACTCATCTCCGCCCGTAAACACTTCCTTTAGAACTTGATTTTGTCATGTTTTCTTGATTCATTGACTCCATAGCCCAATGGAAAATAGATAGACATCTATCCATCTAAATCAGTGATTCCACCAACAAATCAAATTCAAACCAAATCAATCTTACATAACTAGCCTAAAATCAATTAAAACAACAAAGTTAAATCATTAAGAGAGAGCCCTCTCTGAGTATTAAGAAGGCTAGATCCTAATCTCCAAAGTGGTTGATAGTTACCTCTAATATTTCTTTAAACACACATTACAACCCTTGGAAATTTTGGAGTGATAACAGAGGGCTAGTGTTGCTGCTCAGCGCTACCTTCCCTTCGTCTTTTGTCTTCCTTCTTCTCCATCTCTGTTGACTTCTCCCTCCTCCTTCTGTTTCTGCAATCCCACCTCTACAGACTCACCCTCTGAAATCTAATTCTCTTACTTCAGAATCGATGTCCTTCGAGTACTGAGAATGTGTTGGGCTTGCTTTCCAAATGACCCTCAAGCCTTCTCTTATAGTCTTCTCGCTGATGAATCAATAGTTCCCGCATTATATCCTTAATCAATGGCTCAAATTAAAAGATGACTTGATCTTCGTTTTCTAGAAGATTCACACTCTGCTTTATTAATACCCTTTAATTATTTGATTTCCCTAAGTTTAGACTTAGGGATCACATTAAAATAATTAATTATTTTAATAAAGCAAAATCTAAGTGGAATTTCCACAAACGATTTCTAGGTTCTTTGGAATATTGTTGTCCAAGCCTCTCCTCAAAATTTGAGACCTGGAACACTTCCCGATGCTATAAAATCAACAAGTAGGTTCATGGATGGCTTTTGGCAAGAGTTGTTTAGAGTTGTGGGGACCAAGTTGACACTGCGCACTAGCTACCATCCACGGACTAATGGACAGACAAAGATAGTCAACAAATGGGTGGAGGTCTATTTCCGGAATTATGTAACTTGCCAGCAAAAGGCATGGGTTGAGTGGTTGCATCTGGGGGAGAATTGCTACAGCACCACTTTCCATATGTCCAACAGTATGAAACCCTTCAAAGTGTTGGAAAAGTTTAACTAGGATCGGTCTTCATATTGTGTTAATTTTGGGCAACTAGGTCCAAACTCCATGTTGCACTACTCATATGATTATGGTCATATTTTTGTTGGATTCCTCTTTCGGAGAGGTGCAAGATTGATCTAAAGATCATCTTGTTTGGATGAACAGAACATATATTTTGAATTTATTTTCCACACATGTGCAAGGTTCGCCAAATTTGTAATGTAGGCTCACATGCCTAATAGATGTGTCACACACCCTCACCGATGGATATAAATTGGAGAGACTTGGAGGTCATTTTCTCATCAACTCATCACACATCTCTCAGTGTGATCTGATTGGTTCGATAGCCTTTGGAGGCCTCTTCCCTTCACATGTGTGGAGTTGGAGAAACTGTTTTCTGCGGATTTGTTTAGGGCTGAATTGCAAAAGCGTTGACCAGCGTTGACCGTGGTCAAACCTTGGTCGTTTGACCTCAAAACTTTGCCAAAATTCCGATTTTGAGAGGCTATATTGCTGGGCACTAAAATCGAGGAAAACATAGTTGTTTGATCAAAGCTCTAATGTGCAGCGTTGAGTTTTTGTTGTTGTCTGCGTTTACTTTTTTTTGTTGTCTACGTTGACTTGTGATGAGTTGTCTTTGAGGGTTGTGGGTGTGACACTTGGAAGGTTGGCTGATCTAGAAAGGCTTTGATGGTTGAAGCATCTTGTTGACTATCGTAACGCACAATATCTCATATATTTGCTGGACAAGAAGAATTGTAAATCTGATCTATATTATTGGCTTGTCTTCTGTTGATCTATAATTGTGTTCTATCAACATTTTACCTTCATGCTTATGTGATTGCTAATTTGTATCGGGCCTAAGAAAGATTGAAGTAAACTTGCATTAAGCATAAAACACACCATGGTTATCTAAATTTAGCATATTGTCTATGTAATTATGTACTTATGTAATGAAGAAGACAAATATTAATAATATATATTTTTGGTATGTTGGCTTCATGGGTTTCATGAGCAAGGTTTTATTATAGGTCAATAGACTTCTTCTTGATGTCTATCAGGGATTTATCTTCTGGCCATAAATGTACAAATTAAAGAGTCATGTTATGAAGAGTCAAGTCACACTTGTATGCACCAAGACCTTGCTAATCAAGCTTGAAGACATGGCACAAATGATGCTCAAGATCAACGTTGGAATACTCTACAAGTCATCCTTCAATAAGCTCTACAAGTCAAACTAGAAACCAGTGCTCAAGTCGGCCTCATTACACATGGATTGGTCGGCTCAATTACAAATAGGGATAACTATATGTAAATTTTTGTAGATGTTCTATGCTTGATGCAACTTTACTTTTATTACAGCAATCACACAAATAGTTAAGTAAAATGCTGATAGAACATATCAGTGGATCTTATAGAAGACAAACCAGAAACAGAAAAATGTGATGGTGCGTTACGGCGATCAACAAGATGCTTCAACCAGCAAAGCCTCCTTGATCAACCAACCCAGAATGTGTCACAACAATCCTCAAATCAGCTGCTGAGTCAACCCAAGTCAACTCCAGAAAAGTCAACGCTGTCCAGAAAAAGTCAACGCATGGCAGCAAGCTAAAAGTCAACGCAACAACAAGTTTGGTCAACCTTTTGACTTCGATTTCTGTGCCAATGTGTACGGCCTCTCAAAATCGAATTCTCCAACAAGTGTCAGCCCATTCGGACCATGCGTTGACCAAAGTCAACGCTGGTCAAACTTCCTTGAAAACCCTAGCTGCAGAATTTTCGTCCTTCTTCTTGGCCGTACGGATTTGTCCTTCTTCTTCACACGTGTGAGCTGAAATTTTCCTCCAAGGAGCTCGTACTAAATCAGATGAGAGAAGAAGATGTGTGTTGAGTTGTTGTGAAATGCTCTCCAACTTTGCCTGTATTTATATCCATCATTGAGGTGTGTGACACATCTGCTGGGGGTGTAAAACCTTAAGGCCGACTTGCACATATAATTTATTATAAATAATAAATTCAAAATAAATGTTCTGCTCATCGGATTAAGATATATTTTATATGGATTTTACACCTCTCCGAAAGAGAAATCCAACAAAAATATCAGTATCTTAACCTGAGCATCACAACATGGAGTTTGGACCTAGTTGTCCAATTTTAACACTCCCTCTCAACTAGGAGAACTCCATGAACTCCATCCATCAAGGTAGTCAAACATCGTGCGTCATCCCGCCGTAACTTGCTTTGTCGGCCTCTTTATTTCATAATCGTAAGTGGGTCACTACAAAGACATCATCCCCCGCCGACATATTCTAAAATTGCAGGTTCGAAAACCTCTATCGACTCACAAAGAGTCTCCAACCAACCCGGGCTGGTTCATCCGACCCGAAAGTCGCAGGTCCAGGTATTCTCACTAAACTTGATCCCACATCAAGTGGTTGGACCGTGCCATCCTTAGATAGAGAGCACAATCTCGATGCGAGAATCGCATTTGCTACTAGTCTTCTCTAGCTTTTCCCACCTCATTGGCCAAATGAGAGGTACTTCCCATGAGCCCTGAACTCAATGGGTAGGATGCATACGGGGCACAGACAAATGAGAGGCGAACCAGCTCAATAATCACAAGGGTGGGGCAGAAGCATTATGAGTGCTTATAGCTCCGAGAAGCTATCCCCAAAGCCCCCCAGAGCTCCCAGAGCTCATCGTCCAACAGAACCCACATCATAGGGTCTTTCCACGACACCAAGACTCTCACGGAAGGTTAGGAACTTGACCTTCCCCAGGGGCTTAGTGAGAATATCCGCGACCTGCTCATCAGTTCCTATATGATCGAGCCTTACGGCGCCTCGCTGTACCATATCCCGGATAAAGTGGTACCCGATATCAATATGCTTGGATCGGTCGTGGAACACAGGATTCTCAGTCATACGAATCCCACTCTGGTTATCACAGAGTATCACAGTGGTATCTAGCACATGTCCAAACAGCTCACTAAAGAGCTTTCTCAACCAAACTGCTTCACAACAAGCCATACTTGCTGCAATGTATTCGGCCTCAGCGGTGCTCAAAGCCACCGACTTCTGCTTCCTGCTCATCCATGAGATCGAAGCAGAACCAAGATTGAAGCAACATCCCGATGTGCTCTTACGATCCACCACACTGCCAGCCCAGTCGGCATCAGTATATCCACGGAGTGTCACACTCCCGGCAGTGTATCTCAGCCCATGGTTTATCGTGCCCCGAAGATATCTCAGAAGATTCTTGGCACCAACCCAGTGAAAATGACGAGGCTCAACCATCTGTTGACTCAAAGTGTTCACCGCAAAACATATATACGGTCGGGTGTTCACTAAGAACATCAAAGCTCCTATGAGTTGACGATACTCAGTAGGATTGGCCAAGATAGGCCCAGCAGCGCTGCCACTCAAATTCTTGAAGTTGAGTTCCATCGGTGTTGACACGGACTTGCAGTCCACCATACCAAATCTCTCTAGAAGTTTCACAATGTATTTTCCTTGAGAAAGGAAAATCTCTCCAGGTCTCTGCCAGACCTCCAGGCTTAGGAAGTAGTGCATCAGTCCTAGGTCCTTCATCTCGAACTCAGCAGCGAGCTCCCTCTTACATTGATGAATGAGAGGGTCAGCACCTGTCAGGAAGTGGTCATCCACATACAGCACTAGAATGAGAGGCTTCCCCTGTACAACCTTGAAGTAAAGGTTCGGATCAGCATTACTTCGAGTGAAGCCCAGCTTCATCAAGTAACTATCCATCCTCTCGTACCAAGCTTTGGGTGCTTGCTTTAACCCGTAGAGGGCTTTCTTCAACCTGCAGACATGAGTGTCTCGATCCTGAACTTCAAATCCCAGAGGTTGTTCTACATACACCTCTTCTTTTATTGCACCATGCAGAAAAGCGGTCTTGACATCCATCTGATGAAGACTCCATCCTTGCGTAGCAACAAGGGCTATGATTGATCGAATGGTGGTATATCGTGCCACAGGTGCAAATATGTCATCATAGTTTATTCCTTCCTTTTGAAAGAAGCCACGGGCAACAAATCTTGCCTTGAACTTTTCAGCACTCCCATCAGATCCATGTTTGATCTTGTAGAGCCATTTTGCGGTGACAATTGATTTGTCCTTCGGCCTCGGGACCACATCCCAGCCATCATTCTTCATTATGGACTCATATTCTTCGTGCATGGCATCCTTCCAGACTTGATGCTTTACGGCTTCCTCAAAAGATCCAGGTTCAGATTGTACAATAGTACTCATGGCAACTAGATACCCTTGGTATCTACACGGCTTCTTGCTTTCTCGGAATGTCCCTCTTGGGGCAGCATGACCCTCAGCATCTTCGAGGGTGTCCCTGAGCCATGATGGTCTCTTTCCCAGTGAAGGAGATGGATCAATAGGGTCCATTGGTCCTTCAATATCAGGCATTGTCTCATCCTGCGGTTCTTCTTGATTTCCATGCCTTTCTTCATGATTTTCTTCAGATCTTGGAAGATCTACTACTTTCTTCAGGGAAGCATCTTCGTCAAAAGTGACATCATGGCATATCTCTACTTCCCTTTGACCAGGTACATAGACTTTATAGGCCTTAGAAGTCTCACTGTAGCCCACAAACATTCCTTTCTTCCCAGAAGCATCCAACTTACTTCTCTTTTCTTTCGGCACATGAAAATAAACAGGACATCCAAAAATTCTAAAATGTGAGACATCAGGTTTCTTACCAGAGAAAACCTCTTCGGGAGTTTTGGAGTCCAAAGCGGAATGAGGGCATCGGTTTTGAATGTACACAGCAGTATTTGCAGCTTCTCCCCACAGAAACTTTGGTAGACCCTGGTCACAAAGCATGGCACGGGCAGCTTCCACAATAGTCCTATTCTTGCGTTCAACAACACCATTCTGCTCAGGAGTATATGCAGTGGAAGTCTCCCTCTTAATGCCAGCTTCTCTGCAAAAGTCTTTGAACTCATTTGACTCATATTCAGTGCCATTGTCAGTCCTCAAAATCTTGATCTTCTTTCCGGTCATATTTTCCGCCAAGGCTTTGAAGGTACGGAACCACATGAAAGCCTCATCCTTCTTCTTCAAGAAGTATATCCAGGTTTTGCGAGAGAAGTCATCAGTGAATGTCATGTAGTAAGAACATCCTCCCCGGGATGTCACGGGCAACATACCAGATAGATCAGAATGGACCAGTTGCAAAATATCAGATGTCTTTGTGACACTTGAGGGGAAAGGTCCCCTTGTATGCTTTCCTTCGGCACAGCCCTTACATACACCTTCATGATTATTTCCAAAGTCAGGCATCCTTGTCACCACCTTCCTTGCTTCGGGAAGGGCCTTGTAATGAAGGTGTCCAAACCTTTGGTGCCATAGTTCGGTTTGTCGGATAGTATCACATGTCATTGCTCCCAGCGGACTCCCTCCAACCTGGTAGAGTGTGCCAACTCTAAAACCAATCGAGATAGCTTCCTTGAAGCTCTTCTTCCACATGAGCACCTTTCCATCAGAGAATGTTACATTAAACCCTTTGTCTTCCATGGCTGATACAGACACGAGGTTCTTCTTCAATTTTGGTACATAGAGTACATCTTGCAAATGTAGGACTTGTCCTTGAGACAAGTGGAGGGTCACAGTCCCTGTCCCTTTCACGGGATATGTGGCATTATCTCCAAGGATAATTTCTAGATTAGTATCCCTTTCAACCATGTCAGAGAGTGCTTCCTTGAATCCAGTGATGTGTCTTGAGGCACCACTATCGACTAGCCAGACATCCATAGTGTCGGGCGGAGATGTAGCAGAGAGGGCAGATACATGAATATACTCATTTCTTTTATCAACAGCATTAGACTCCTCATACCTGGAGTTTCTAGACCTTTTAGAAGGTTGATTGTTTCCACCAAAGGGAGCCTTCCTCTTTCCTTTGGATTTGTCGTTTCTTCGATTCCCATTCCTTCGGTTGTTGTTGTTATCATCACTATCGGGAGAATCCTTCTTGAAGGGACATTCTCTAGCATAGTGACCAGGCTTATGGCAAGTGAAACACTTACCCTTCTTTTCTTGAGCCCTTGTTCTTCCTTTGTCCTTAGGACCACCAGAGTTCTTCTTTCGAGAATGAGCACCATAGGCAACATTTATGTCATTTTCGAATTCCTTCATCCTTGTTTCTTCTTGCATACATCTAGACAGAAGCTCGTCAAAGTTAGGAATGGTATTGTTATTGAGAATGGTAGTAGTGAATACTTGCCATTCATATGGGAGTCCTCCAAGTGCGGTGAGAACCATCTCACGATCGGCTATTGTCTCCCCAATAGCCAGCAGATTGTTCCTTGTTTTGGTCAATTTCAGAAAGTAAGCTTGAACAGACTCATCCCGGCCCTTCTTCATATTCTTCAATTTATTCTTGAGGAATAGCACTTGGTTCACATTGTTTACTTTGAACATAAGGATCAATTTATCATACATCTCCTTGGATGTGCCTAGCTCATATATGTAGGCAACCAGACTTTTATGTATGGATTCCCTGATCATCAGCTTTGCTTTGATCTCCCCCTTTTTATACTTGTTTTTAGCAGCAGCGGTAGCATTGGATGGAGGTTCTTGAATCTTACCTAGTACATGATCCAAGAGATCATGGTCTTCCAATTTGAGATCTAATATCATCTTCTAGGCATGGAAGTCATCCCTTCCAGTCAGCTTGTCATTCTCCTTGAATTCAAAACTTGTGGAACCCATTTCCTCCGATGGTGATTGCTAAAGTTAGGGCTTGTCTTCACCTCAGCTCCGATACCATGTAAATTTTTGTAGATGTTCTATGCTTGATGCAACTTTACTTTTATTACAACAATCACACAAATAGTTAAGTAAAATGCTGATAGAACATATCAGTGGATCTTATAGAAGACAAACCAGAAACAGAAAAATGTGATGGTGTGTTACGGCGGTCAACAGGATGCTTCAACCAGCAAAGTCTCCTTGATCATCCAATCCAGAATGTGTCACAACAATCCTCAAATCAGCTGCCGAGTCAACCCAAGTCAACTCCAGAAAAGTCAACGCTATCCAGAAAATTCAACGTTGGGCAGCAAGCTAAAAGTCAACGCAGCAACAAGTTCGGTCAACCTTTTGATCTCGATTTCTGTGCCAATGTGTACGGCCTCTCAAAATCAAATTCTCCAACAAGTTTCAGCCCTTTCGAACCATGCGTTGACCAAAGTCAACGCTGGTCAAACTTCCTTGAAAACCCTAGCTGCAGAATTTTCGTCCTTCTTCTTGGTCGTACGGATTTGTCCTTCTTCTTCACACGTGTGGGCTGAAATTGTCCTCCAAGGAGCTCGTACTAAATCAGATGAGAGAAGAAGGTGTGTGTTGAGTTGTTGTGAAATGCTCTCCAACTTTTCCTGTATTTATATCCATCATTGAGGTGTGTGACACATCTGCTGGAGGTGCAAAACCTTAAGGCCGACCTGCACATATAATTTATTATAAATAATAAATTCAAAATAAATGTTCTGCTCATCGGATTAAGATATATTTTATATGGATTTTACACCTCTCCGAAAGAGGAATCCAACAAAAATATTAGCCCCTTAATCTGAGCATCACAACATGGAGTTTGGACCTAGTTGTCCAATTTTAACACTATATATACCCTATATACAACGCAGAAAAGGAGATAGAAATTCAGTCTTCTCTACGTTTTTTGGACAAGGTTCAGGGTGAAAGGATTACGGATTATAGACATAAGGAACAGGGTTAAACAGCAAGGAGAAAGTGCGAATAAGGAGAGACATAATATATATATATATATATATATATATATATCTGTGTGTGTGTGACGAATTGCGGACAAGATTGCAGGAATAACTTCGATATATAACTGTGTTAAGATGCAGAAATAGGACTGCGTTGAAGGACTGTATATGACTGTGTTAAGGTGCGAAAATAGGACAGCGTTGAAGGGCAAAGAAGGATGCTATTGAAGTGTGGATATATGATTGTGTTTAGTATGAGAAACGACTGCAATAAGTGCAAGAAGGGACTATGCTAGAGTAGGGCTATGTTGTGTAAGGATATCATCATAGGTGGACTTCTCATTGAAAGGAAATAAGTCAAGTGTACAGCCAGCAAGATTAAGTGAAGGTACAAAGTAAGACAGTCTATGACACGGTGTTGATATCTCTAGTAAGGAGACAAGTAGAGACTGCACTCTCTAGTCTTGTTGCAGATTGGTGCAGGAAAGAAGGATCAGCTCAAGGAGTCGATGAAGAAGCAATGACAAGGTCTTGGAGGCATACAAGGGTTAAGGGTTTGTGTCATGGTCATGGTACTTGTTGTCTGAAAGTCTATAAGAAGAATTTCTTGTGGGATTTCCTCTCCAAGAGGGAGAGGTTTTGGCCCTGGCTTGAAAAGCCTAAATCTGTGTCTCTTGTGCTTTTGGTAATTGACTTGATGAAAGACTTAATAAGCTAAGAAGAAAAGACATAAGTAAAAGAAGTATGCTCATAAGTAATTATGAGGAAGAGAATTTGAATTAATCACTGCCCTACCAAATTCTCAACACAAAGCGTTATAGGGTATGACACCCTGACATTTGCAGATTGGATATTTGGGGATAGTCGGACACCACTAGCCAAGGACTGGATTCAAGAAAGCCAAGATATTTTGAAGGTCCTCAAGGACAATCTGCAGATGGCTCACAATCGGCAAAAATTATATGCAGACAAGCACAGAGTGGAGCGCAAAAGGTTCTACGGTTTATATAGAATCGTGAGATGCGTAGGAGAAGTGGCCTATGAGCTTGAGCTTCCTGAAGGATGTAAGATTCACAACGTCTTTCATGTCTCGTGTCTTAAGAAGGCCTTGGGACAACATGTTGTCACTTCCGCTGAACTTCCACCTTTGGACGAGGAACAAGAGTTGATCTTAGTTCCAGAGAAGATCCTAAAATCTAGGGAGAGGAAGCTACGAAGTAGAACGGTGAAAGAGTACCTTTCCTAGGCAAGTGAAAAGACACTTTAACTTTATAAAAATGAAAAGAATATAAAGTGACTTTGTAAAAGTTAAAAGTATAAAATAGCAGAAAAAGTGGCCACTAGTTTATAAAAAAATAAAAAGTGAGGAGACTTTCCTCATTTATTCACTTCTCTTTTTGAGAAAAAAACTCTTGGAGAATTTTTGGAGAGGGGTTTAGTGTTTGGGAGACCCTAGCTGCCATTGTTGGGTTCAATGTTGAAAGTTGAAACTATACACTTTAACTGGTTCAAGGAGTAAAATCACTCAGATTTCACCATTGGAATTCAAAAGAGAAAATGATTGGTAAGATAAATTGGGGTATTGAGGTCTTATCAATTGATTTTACATTTTGATGTTGTGTTTATAATATTTCTTGACAGATTGAAGAGAAATCCGTGACAGCCCAGCTCCAGAGAACAAATCTGACCAAGTCTGGCTCAAGGAAAAAGGGATTTGAACCATTGACTTCAGCACCCATTATCTCTGCAAAAGAATTCATAGTCAGTGAAGAAGGCTACAATACATCGTTGTTGAAGAAGTTCCTTCCCCAAGCCAAGGTTGTGTTCCCTATGGAAGTCTCTACGAGTTGATGAAGTTTTGGACTGAGTTTGTTGCACTTGCTGGTCAAAGTTTAGCTTTCATAACAGGGTCAAAATACTGAAGGGAGAAAGTGTGGGAATCCCCCTGTGCGTATTCTTGAATTCTGGGCCGGTTTTCTCCACATTGGCACAAGCTGGATAGATCTGGACTCTTCCTCTTATTGGCTGAGCGTATAACTGATAGACATAACCCTCTGCAAAGAGGCCATACTACTCTGAAAGGGCAATGACTTCAGCATATTTCGGGCTGTAGAAATCTGGTATAAAGTGCTGAAGGAGACGCTATCATCATATCAACTGAAGCAACCAGGTTTTCTGCTTCCTAACTATTGTATTAGGCTTTAGCTCACCGTTTTAATCTCGTGCTAAATGGTATTTCACTGTGAAATTCTGAGTTGAATATGGCAGGTTTTGTTATGGCATGGTCCTACTTGAATATTAATTGTATGACTGAGTTTAATGGATGTATACATCTCTGTTGCGAATTAGTTTTGAGTATATACAATTGATTTTAATGGCCAATCTGAATTGAAAACTATTCAGAACTCATCTACAGCAATGTGCATGTGACATGTTTGACAAGATTCCTAACTGAAAGTCCCACTGAAAAACTAAGAAATTGGGGACCATTTGGGAAATTTCCTGAGAAGGGATTTTACACAACTCAGCCCATATGTTTTAACTTTTAGCAGCATATTCTCTGGGTTACCTATTTGAAATGGCCAGGATTCAGGGACAAATTCAGCGTATTTCTCTTCCAACAGACACTCGACTAATTTTATAATCAATCTAAGGATCAATATTCAGCTTTTATGGATCTATAAATGGTATTGGCATTAGCTTACACGTGGAATTGTTGAACATGATTATGTTTATTACTTAGCCATCCTATGAGAATTGGGCCCTTCCTCTTCTCATATCAGACACTCAATTGGACATTGCAGACAACTGTATTGTTAAAGTACAGATAAGTTTCCTCTTGACAGACTTGGACTACTATACAGTGTTTTCCTTTTAATTGTTCCAATGGAGCTGCATAGCGCACACACTATGCTTTTATTCTCATTGCAAATGAACCTACCATTCTCTCTATTAAGAGAGTATTTACACCAAAAAATAAACCAACTGAAGCATTAGGGGGACATATAGGTAGTCCTCCTCAGTCAAAATCCTATGGAGATCCCTATAGACAATTCCCAACGATTTACAATTTATCCTCCTGTTCTTCCCTGTGAATATCATGACAATTTCATGCTAATACTTTTCATGATAGCCAGCCAGTGGATTTCTAGACACTATTGTATTTTTAAGAATGCTCACGTCAATATGTGCAGTAAGAACAAGAAGAACAAAAAAATTACCTGAATCAGTTGGCTGACGCTCCCAAAATTTATTAAGCAGCAATTTCCTCCTCTGTTTAGGAGTTAGATGTTCAGAAATACAAGCCTGTAAAGAACTGTAAATCAGTCCTATCTTTATGGCACTTTGAACCTCTCGATATTTTTCCCGTGTTCTTATTGCCCTATCAATAACTTCTACTCCAAGAAGAGGATCTGAAAGGTTCAACAAGTATGAACATCCGAACATATCATTCTCTTGTGAAACAGGCTTTTCCAATACTATCTTTGTGAAATTTGCTATAAGGTCATCCTTTGGAAGAATGTTATTACTGGCAAGCCAGTACAGCATAATAGCTGCAGCACGTGCATATATGCTGGAAGACTCTCTTGTAAAGCAAGGGGAACCAATATCTGGTAGACTGTTTAGGTCAACTGAAGTTGTCCTGCTTAGTTCGAGAAGCCATGGTAGGTGCAAGGTAGCAAAAGACATGAATCTTTTACTCTGCTTTGAAAGAGCATCCCAATCAAAACCCGTATCTTCAGAAAATAATTGTGTGACATTGGAAAGAGAATCCTTCAAAATTTTGAAAACTAATTCCTCATCTCGTTCCCCTTCAAGGGTATCAACAGGACCTCCTCTGCTTTCAATCAAATCCATAATTTCTTCTCTGGTTCTCATGGGAAAAGAAGCAATTAATGCCTCTTGATCAGATAAAGTTGGTGCTTTCTTTCCAAGGGTGTTCCCTAAGTTCTCACATTGATTTGCCAAGTCAAACTCTTTCCAGACATGCAGCAACTCACCAACTGATTCATCATCACAGTGGCTAAGAGCAAAACCAAGAAGTTCTTTTCGAGACTGCAAATCCAATTTTTCAAGGTCAGGTCCTCTTCCAAGAGCAGCACATAAATCCCAAACTGATCCATGACCTTTCCTCACAAGATGAAGACAAAGATCCACAGCTAACTGCAGATCTCCAGTTGTCCCTGCTTCTCTTGCAATGGCTTCTTCTACCATTGCGGTATCATCAGGGGAGTTCAATCCTAGAAGTCCTGCAACCTCTATGAGCTCTTCTGCCTTGAGATAAGCCCCTGTTTCACTGGTAATTGCCATTTTAATAATCTCCATTGGGTTTCTTATCTGCCTAAACTGCATAGGCAGTAGTGTCACACCTAACCTGGGAAGTTTAACAGTGATGGCATCAATGACATCATCTTCAGCCTTGACTTGTTTACTACTTGGGAAAAGGTCCAAGCACTCCTTCGCCTTCCAAATCTGTTGAAACCGAAAACTTGTGAGGATGAATCAATATAGAAAAAGAAATGCATTTCAATTTGGACAGAATATGTATTATGCCAAAACTAAGATTTTGAGAAACAAGTTATATACAAAATGAAATGTTGTTGCAGAAATTTCCAGAGCGAATGAGAACCTAATGAGATTAAACACATGTAATAGAAATCAATGACAAAATAAAAAGACAAACTAATAACCATATAATCAGACAGGGATACACAATAGATCTGCACTATTAACAATGATACATGTTGCCTGATTACACGATGCAGATCTGGATGTCACGAACATAAACCCATCACAGAATGAGTTCAATATATTATTTCACTGACACTTGCATATTCGAAAAATATTTGATGAACAAATTCCTCAAAGGCTAGTTAATTACGGCAAGGAGTTTTATATCCAACTATCATATCCCCTCAAATATACTATTTTTAAGTGCAAATTGCAACATATGGACAAACTACACCCAAACTATACCATATTTCAAGCATAATATATTGAGAAAATTGATTTGAAGTAGGATGCAACCCAATACTGGCTTTTAATCGACGGTGGCCAAAAGTGACTATCCAGTATTATGGGAAGAAATGTCTACATGTTGATTGAGCAAATCATGATAGCTTGGGGATTTGGTTGAGACCAAGAGGCTTCTTGGTTTTACACGGTCATTTCCTTGAGCTAGCATGTCTAGCAAAAATTTTGAGATCAATAGTTGCATGTGTTTCCCAACAATGAATTTGGATTTGGGATTTGAGAGAAATGTCCTTATCACACTTTATCCCTCATCTCGGGAGTGACTCTACAAGCTGCAAACCTATGGTTCCATGGGAAATCCTTTGAAGGCAAACCATTTTAATTAATGCTGTCAAAGATAAGTATATATGTAGCAGTAGTTATTTGATTTCATGTGTAAGCTTATCCAAATACCGTTAACGTAAATCTAAAATCTCTAATCTTGTTACTGAATTGAGTTTATGCATGATAGATCTTGCTGGATTAACAAAATTTGGATTCCATGTCAGATATCTAGATTCATATATATATATATATATATATATATATATATATATATATATATATATATATATATTGGCCTTTTTTAAGGTATTTCATTCTACTTGAAAGTTACGAAGTGCTACCCCTCTTTCAGCAGGGGTACTCCAAAAAAATTTGGCCCACGCTATATAAGCCCAAGGTGTGTGCCTTATAACCCTATAAATCCATGTGGGTTTGTGTTATTTTGTGAAAGTGACTCTCAGATCCCAGTTGGTGTGGACACCCATGCCTACTATATTGAACTGTGTAGCTTGGGAGGTACTCCCACACCCTAGGGTACTGGGTTTGGGAGAAGTTTTCCCCGCATGGGCTTTGTTGGCGAAGTACCCAAGCAGTAAATTTTGCACCCAAAGTTGTGGATGTGAAACCAAGTGGAGAATTATTTGTTTATTCATTGACTGCATGAGGGCACCCTTAATGGAGCAATGGGGACCTAAGCCAACGATGGAGGGTCTTGCTCAAATGAAAGAAAACAATTTCCTAATATTAGTTGGGGTTCCATGAAGAAAAATCTAGTCGGCTATGGTTTGTGTTAGGGCCCTTGAGGGATAATGTTTACCCTCATAGAAGACTATAAGAAGGGAAGAAGTGAGGCACATTTGAACACATCACAGGAGCAATTCGATCAAGTGGAGAGGATAAGCTTGAGGTGGCACAAATCTAGAAGAGATAACCTAGAAAGTGAAGGAGGATAAAGTTTATGTCTATCTTTCTAAGTTCTGGTTAAGCCGAGTTAGGAGAGCTGATGGCCAACTTTTCTTTTGTGTTTTCGGCCTATGGTCTAAGCTACTATTTTGTGCTATCTTTTGTGATCGGGACGTGGTTAAATAGGGTACTATAGAGAGGGTTGAGACCCTTGCGATGACTGAAATATGAGGCCGAAGTTAACTCTCTCAAGGTATAGTGCAGCATGTTGAAATTTGATGACTAAAAAGTTTCCTGCAATCCCCACCCGGTTTTAATTTCATCTTATCACTCCCATTCAGTTAAATGCCCTTTCCCATAAACATCCATTTAACATATAGATTTCTAGAAATGAAATTTCTAGATTAAAACACATGGGATTGTCAACACAAGATGTAAATAAATATGGACATAAACAAACCAGCAACACATAAAAATACACACAGATTTTTGGTCAACTTAGACCCAGCAAAACTCCTTCAATCTTCTCCAGGGAAAACCTGTTAGAGAGCTCTTCAAATTTATTTATCTTTCAAGTTCAGGGAAAATACATTTGCAGACAAACACAAAACAACAAAATACAACTTATCTCTTCAGCCCAAAACTCCTTGAAAACCGTGCCCACTTTTCCTCGATTTTCATGCCCACTTGAAGCTGAAAATATGTAATGTAGGGAGACGGACTGTACGGATTCCGTACAAACTGTACGGAATTCTTGAAATTTTTTTCTTTTTTCTTTCAAAAGCTTCTCTCGAACTGCAAGCAACTCACAGCATTAAATGTTGTTCGTATTGTACCTTTTGTTGTATTCTATGCCTTGATTTTCGTGCCTAGCTTTGCCCAGAAATCACTCCTTCAGCTTGCTACAACAAATTTCTCCTTCAGAACTTTTCTCCAGCCCTTAGCCTCCTTTCTCCAATCTACTCATGAAGAATGAATAAATGCAATCTCTCTTTTCTTTTCTCCCTTTTGTTTCCCTAAATGACATTTGGGCAACCCTAAGATCTAATGGCTCAAATTCATTTAGATCAAGGGATGAGAATAAATGTGCATTTAATTCTCACTTGCTATTTTTTAACTCACCCATTAAATAAAGTACCCACAATGTACATTATGTCTAAAGTCACTTTTCACTTTATAATTTAACATTGACTTTAACACTTATAAAGTCACACATAGGAAAAGAATTATTTTGGACACTTTTCCCTAGGTAGAGACTAACCCATGGGAAACCACTTGTCCAAGGTACATTAGAAATCAACACTCTCTGTTACCAAGGAAAGTGTTTCTCACCACACCCATCTTGTCCCTGAAATGGACATGCTTGCCTCTTGGCAAGGACTTCGTGAGAACATCGACCACTTGCTCATCTGTCGATATATACTCCAGCTTCATTGCCCCCTTCTGAACATAGTCCCTGATGAAATGATATTTGATGTCAATGTGTTTTGACCTGTCATGAAACATTGGATTCTCCGTGAATTTAATGCAACTCATATTATCACAATGAAAAACCGTCAGTCTCAACTCCTGATCAAATAGGCCATACAACAACTTGCGAAGCCAAATGGCCTCACAACTAGCCTGGCTAGTGGCCATATACTTTGTCAATCTTGTGCTTGTATTTCTTTATAGTTTGCTCAGTATTTTGGTTGTGAAGACTGCAGTAGAATTTATTTTGATGTTTACCAAAGTAATTTTTGTAAATAACTTGTTGATGAATAATAAGTAGGAGAAATAATATCAGATATTGCAGTAGGAATTTCATTGTAGAAAACACAGATGGCGGTGTAGAGATGTACAAGGCTAGGTTTGTGGAAAACGGGTATGCACAAAAAGAAGGAATAGATTATGAGGGGACCTTCGCCCTAATTTCCAGGTATACATCTATCAAATCAGTTATATGCCTAGCAGCTCAGATGGGATGGCAGATTCACCAGATGGATGTCAAGACAGCATTCTTGAACGGGATGATAGAAGAAGAGGTATACATAGAACAACCAGAGGGCTTCGAAATTCATGAGAGGCCCACTCATGTGTGCAGACTGAAGAAAGCTCCATACGAGCTCAAGCAAGCTCCTAGTGCTTGGTATGGTCGGATTGACAGTTACTTGCAACAGTTGGGATTCGTCAAGAGTGATGCAGATCCCAACCTCTACTATTTAATGGTAGAAGGCGAGCCACTCATTCAAGTTTTATATGTGGATGATCTCTTTTTGAAAGGATCATCAAGGCTCATAGAAGATTGCAAGAGGAACCTAGCAGCAGAATTAGACATGAAGGATTTGGGGTTGATGCACTATTTTCTAGGAATGGAAGTGTGGCAGAAGAATGGGGAGATCTTCCTTGGATAGTGAAGATACGCTACAGATATTCTAAAGAGGTTCATAATGCAGGATTGCAAACCCATGACTACGCCCATGATTACAAATTGGAAGAAGATAGATGCATCAGATGACAAGGAAGATGACCCCACCTTATATAGACAGCTCACTGGGTCTCTCATGTATCTGGTTGTTGATTTTTGTAGCATTCGAAAGTGTTCCAAGTCTCAAACTTTGGAGGGAGGCTTGGACAGCAGCATTCCAAAGAACCCAGAAAAAGTTTGTGGAAATTCCACTCGGTTCATGACTTATTAAAATAATTAATTGGAAAACAAGCCGAGCATACACTCAGTACCCGAAGGAGATCGATTCTGAAGTAAGAGAATTTGATTTCAGTGGGAGAGTTGCAGGGTGAGCAGTTTGCAGATGCAAAAGGAGGAGGGAGTCAGTAGTGATCGAGATCAGGGACGGAGGGCAGTAGTGAATCACTGGAGGAAGCTTGAGGCTGCAGCGCAAAGAACCCACGCAGTCTCCACACAGACTTACGCAGTCCAATGCTCGGACTACACAGTGAATCACGCAGACAGACACAGGTGTTAATTTTGGACAACTAGGTCCAAACTCCATGTTGTGATGCTCAATGAAGATGCCAATATTTTTATTGGATTCCTCTTTCGAAGAGGTGCAAGATCGATCTAAAGATCATCTTGATCCAATGAGCAGAGCATTTATTTTGAATCTATTCAAAATATGTGCAGGTCAGCCTGAAATGAAATGTAGACTTGAAGCCCTAGCAATTGTGTCACACACCCTCATTGATGGATATAAATAGGTCAACGTTGGAGGTCATTTTCACTCATCCATCACGTCACATTCTCTTTCCTCATCTGATTGGTTCGATCATCTATTGGAGTCTCTTCTTCTCACGCGTGGGAAAACGCAGCAAGAAGATTTATGTTTTTCGACCTAACATTTTTCAGCGCAGAGTTGCCCAGCGTTGACTAAAGTCAACGCTTGGTCAAACTAACCCAAATCTGCCCCAGAATTCTGATTTTTGCAATCCGCATTTTCTAGCATAGAAATCGAGGTTGGACATTGACTTTGACCAGGCTGCGTTGACTTTTTGCTGCTGTTGTTTTGTGTTGACCGTTGACTATGACAACGTTGACTTTCGTTGACTTTGGGTTGACTGATATTGATGTCTGAGAGAGTTGTGTGACACTTCTGGTTAGCTGACCATATTGAGACTTTGCTGGTTGAAGCATCCTGTTGACCGCCGCAATGCACCAACACACATATTTTTGGCTTGTCTTCTGTCGATCTACTGGTATGTTCTATCAACATTTTACTTTCTTGTTTATGTGATTGTTGTTTGATATTAGGGATAAAAAGTAAAGTTCCATCAAGCATAGAACATCTACAAAAATTTACAAGCTTGCAGGGGCTAATCAGGGTGTCAAAGAATTGTCCAAGGAAGCCGGAAATTCAGTCTCGGGTGTTTCAGAATTTATCTGCCATTATATTTCCTTGTAAAGATATCATTTGCTGAAGAATTAATAAAACCCTCATCTACTGCACTAGTTTTCTCGGATTGGGTTTTTCCGAGGATAATTGTCCAAAAATAACTGTGTACATGCGATTGATTCTTGTGCTTATGTTCCCTACTATTTATTTCTCTGCATATATATTTGTGAATGTTGCAGTAGTATTTATTTTGATATTTTCCAGAAGGTTTTTGAATAATAACTTATTGAAATAACAAGTAGGAGAGATAAATCTATCACTGCAACTGTTTAGTATTCAGTTTGAAAATTTCACATGGTATTAGAGCTAGAGATGAATAACAGGAAGGGGGACTCTACCAATGAACAGAAATCTATTGTTGCAACGACACCGCAGAAGGGTTCACGCAGTTCTCCAGGAAGGGGAAGAAGCACAACAGAACAGATGGATCATGATGTCTTTGTATTGGCATCCAGACTTGAGTAAGATTTTTCTTGCGTATCAAGCACTGCTTCTTCTGATGTCTAGTATATTGACAGTGGAGCCTCTACTCACTTGACTGCAGTACGGGACTGTTTTTTCAACTACCAAGAAGAGCAGATGAATTTCAAAATAACCATGGGTAATAAAGCAAAATGCACTCTCATTGGGAGAGGTATCATAGTTTTTCAGACTCGAGGCGGGAAATAGAATCCAGGCCACTAATGTGCTGCATGTGTGGGGTTTCGGGATTAACTTGCTCACAGTGTCTTAGCTTCAAAACCGAGGATATAAGGTCTACTTTATTAGTAATAGAGTCTACGTCAAGCAACCTAGTCGGAAGAAGAAGGCACAGATCGGGGTAAGAAGCAACAAACTGTACAAGCTATAGCTTGACTCTCCAATGGCCCTGGTCGACAGCGCTAATGAAATGGACCTGAATGAGCTATAGCATAGAAGAATGGGGCATTTGCGTCATGGGGTGTTGAGAACTCTCCAGAAGACTGCCACAGGTGTTCCAGAGCTTAGCACTAAACGAGATAATGTCTGCAAGGGGTGCGTATTAGGAAAATATGCCAAGGCAGCATACCAGAGAAGCAACAATAAGGCCAAGGGTGTATTGGATCTGATACACTCAGATATCTGTGGACCGATGTCCACTAGAGCTCTTAGTGGTGCTGAATATTTCATCACCTTCACTGATGACCATTCCAGGAAAACCTAGATCTACTTCTTGAAGACCGAGGATGAAGTCTTCAGTCGATTCGAAGAGTTTAAGGCTCTGGTAGAAAATCTGATAGCGAAGCAGATCAAGGTGTTGCGATTAGATAATGGTGGTGAATACATAGATAAAGAGTTCACCGGATTCTGCGCAAGGGAAGGCATCAAAAGAGAGTGGACAGCTCCATACAATCCAGAGCAGAATGGTGTGGCAGGAAGGAAGAACCGGACTATTGTTGAAGCAACAAGAGCCATGTTGTATGACCAAGACATGCCCAAATTTCTGTGGGCTGAAGCGTCTAATACAGCTGTCTACATTCAGAACAGGACTCCTCATGCTACACTGGGAAAGATCACACCAGAAAGTGTCTTCACTGGCAGCAAGCTTGAAGTGAGTCACTTTAGGATCTTTGGCAGTACAGCGCATTGTCATGTGCCCAATGAGAAGAGGAAGAAGTTGGAGATGACTGCTGAAAAAGTGTATCTGGTAGGATACAGTGAGAGTGCAAAGGCATATCGCATCTACATTCTCCTGAGAGCAGGAAAGTTGTGGTGCGAAGGGATGTGAAGTTCATGGAAGAGAAGGCCTTCAAAAGATCCCGTGAGCTGCCTTCTGCTACGTAGTCTGAGGAAGAGCCTCTGGTTCAGCCCCAACAACTAGCATCAAAAAATTCAGTTGCCTCTCCAAGGCATAGGGATCCAAGGGATGTGTCTCCCGAGGATTTGGAAGAGGGAGAGCCGATAGATCAACCCACTACCAGAGGGAGAACGAGCAAGGAACTTCGACAGATTCTGAAGGATGCAGAGGACTTTGTCAAAATTCCCCAAAATGAGAAGAGACAGTGTAAGCAGCCTTAGAGGTATCAAACCTTGGTTGCTCAAGTCGGAGAACCTTCCAGTTTTCGTGAAGCAGCTTAGCACCAGGTGTGGGTTGAAGCAATGGTGGAAGAGTACAGTTCCATCATGACAAATGATGTCTGGGAAGTGGTCCCCAGACATCAGGAGAGATCAGTTATAAGATCCAAGGGGATCTACAAAATCAAGTATGTTGCATACGGCAACATCGAGAAATTTAAAGCCAAGTTTGTGGCTAAGTGGTATGCTCAGAAGGAAGGAATTGACTATGAAGAAACCTTTGCCCCAATAGCCAAGTACACCTCTATCAGGTCCGTGATATCCCTTGCTGCGCAAGTAGAATGGGAAATTCACCAGATGGACGTCAAGACGACATTCTTGAACAAGGTGATAGAGGAAGCGGTGTATGTAGAACAACAAGAGGGCTTTGAGACACATGATCAGAAAACTCATGTGTGCAGATTGAAGAAAGTGTTATATGGACTGAAGCAAGCTCCTAGAGCCTGGTATGGTCGAACTGATAGCTACCTGCAGAAGATGGGATTCGTCAAGAGTGACGCAACTCCCAACCTTTTCTATCTGAGAGTATGGAGTGAGCCTTTGATACTGGCTTTGTATGTAGATGATATGTTCTTGATGGGATCATCAAGGCTCGTCACAGACTGCAAGAAGAATTTGGCTGAAGAATTTGACATGAAGGATCTAAGACGGATGCACTATTTTTTAGGGTTGGAGGTTTCACAACAGAACAGGGAAATCTTCCTTGGTCAAGGGAGATACACTACAGAGATTCTTAAGAGATTTCAGACGGAGGATTGTAGACCCATGACAACTCCAATGATCACCGACTGGAAGAAAATTGACACGTCCAGAGATGATAAAGTTGATCCTACGCTATATAGGCAGCTCATAGGGTCATTGATGTACCTGGTAAATACAAGGCCAGACATCTCTCATGCCGTAAATACCCTCAGTCAGTTCACGCTGGAACCGAAGAGGGCACATTGGGCAGCAGCCAAGCATGTTCTCAGGTACCTTCAAGGAACAGTCGAGCTTGGATTGAAGTATATCCGTAGCAATGATGTCGGGTTGAGTGGTTTCACCGACGCAGATTGGGCTGGAAGTTAGTTGATCGAAAAAGTACCAGTGGGTATTGTTTCAGTCTAGGATCAGGAATGACTTCCTAGTGCAGCAGGAAATAGAAGCCCATAGCACTGAGTTCAACAGAAGTAGATTATATGGCAGCTAGCACAGCTTCGTGCGAAGCCATATGGCTTCGAAAACTGTTAGTGAACCTACTCAAGGAGAAAATGGAAGCGACCAGCATCTTATGCGATAATCAGAGTTGCATCAAGCTCTCTGAAAATCCTGTGTTTCATGATAGGTCAAAACATATTGATATCAGGTGTCACTTCATCAGGGACTGTGTACAATGTGGAGTTGTTCAGTTGCAGTACACTCCAACAGAAGAACAGGTGGCAGACATCCTCACAAAGGCTCTAGGGAAGACAAAGTTTGTCTACTTTAAGGAGAAGATGGGGATGATGAAGAATCCCTTCCAGTAGCAGGAATGCATAGACTCAGTATTCAGAGGGAGTTGTGGTACAGATGCAGCAGTGATAGTGGCAGTGTCAAAGGCAGCAGTACAGGAGACAGCAGCACAGCAGATGAGGGGCAGCGTCCAAAGATCAGCAGCGCAGAGTCTGCTTCAAAACAGTACAGCATGCAGGAGGCATATTGTTGGAACACCTTCCTCGCTAAGAGGGAGTGTTGATTTTTGTAGCATCCGAAAGTGTTCCAAGTCTCAAACTTTGCAGGGAGGCTTGGACAGCAACATTCCAAAGAACCCAGAAACATTTTGTGGAAATTCCACTCGGTTTATGACTTACTAAAATAATTAATTATTTTGAATGAAGACCTAAGTCTAAACTTAGGGAAATGAAATAATTAGAGGGTATTAATAAGTAAAAGTGTGAATCTTCTAGAAAACATGGATCAAGTAAATTTTTAATCTTAGCCATTAATTAATCTTTTAATCTGGGCTGTTGGTTCTCCAACAGGAAGATTATAAAATAAGGCTTGAGGGTCATTTGGAAAACAAGTTGGGCATACACTCAATACCCGAAGGAGATCGATTCTGAAGTAAGAGAATTCGATCTCAGTGGGAGAGTTGCAAGGCGAGGATTTTGCAGAAGCAGAACGAGGAGAGAGTCAGTAGTGGTCGAGATCAGGGACAGAGGGCAGAAGTAGGTCACTGGAGGCAGCTTGAGGCTGCAGCGCAAAGAACCCACGCAGACTTACGCAATCCAGCACTAGGACTGTGCAGTGAATCATGCAGACAGACACAAGAGCTTGCAGGGGTTGATCAGGGTGTCAAAGAATTGTCCGAGGAAGCTGGAAATTCAGTCTCAGGTGTTTCAGAATTTATCTGCCATTATATTTCCCTGTAAAGATATCATTTGCTGATGAATTAATAAAACCCTCATCTGCTGCAGTGGTTTTCCCGCATTGGGTTTTTCCGGGGACAACTGTCCAAAAATAAATGTGTACATGTGATTGATTCCTGTGCTTATGTTCCCTACTGTTTATTTCTCTGCATATATATTTGTGAATGTTGCAGTAGCATTTATTTTGATATTTGCCAAAAGGTTTCTGAATAATAACTTATTGAAATAATAAGTAAGAGTGATAAATCTATCAGTGCAACTATTTAATTTTCAGTTTGAAAATTTCACAGTCAACACGAGGCCAGACATTTGCTTCTCAATCAATACCCTAAGTCAATTCGTGGTAGAGCCGAATAGGGTACATTGGGCAATAGCGAGGCACATTTTGAGGTATGTGCACGGCACAGTGAGGTATGGATTGAGGTATACTCAAGGGGATGATGTCAAGCTATGTGGATTCACAGATGCAGATTGGGTAGGCAGTTCAGTGGACAGGAAAAGCACCTTCGGTTACTGCTTCAGTGTTGGATCAGGGATGGTTTCTTTGTGTAGCAAGAAGTATAAGTCAATAGCATTGAGCTCAGCAGAAGCAGAGTATATGGCAGCCAGCATAGCTACGTGCGAAGTTATGGCTTAGGACGCTTCTTGTGAGTTTCTTCAGGCTGAGGATCGGAGCGACCAACATCTGCTGTGATAATCAGAGTTGCATAAAGCTCTCTGAGAATCCAGTGTTTCATGACAGGTCAAAGCACATAGATATTACATGCCATTTCATCAGAGACTATGTACAGCGGGGGCAATCTAGCTACAGCATGTTCCCATAAGAGAGCAGGTGGCAAACATACTTACGAAAGCTCTAGGGAGAGTTAAGTTCGTCCAGTTCAGGGAACATATGGGTATCGTGGAGAACCCATTTTAGAAGGAGGGACAGGGTACTTTGGATGTTTCTCAGTTGTAGATGTTGTAGTTGCAGCAGCAGCAGATGAGAAGGAGTTGCAGTGCAGACGCAGTGTTGGTAGCAGTTCAGCAGGGTCAGCTACAGCATAGATGCAGCTCATATCAAAGTTGCACAGTGGTTGGTGAGGAAAAGTAGCCAGACATCAGCAGCGTGACAGGAGATGATGCAGAGACAGGGTGTTGTGGCAGCAGGTGCACCACTAAAACACATTCCTCGCTAAGATGGAGCATTAGTGTTTGTAGCATCGGATGTGTTCTAGCCAATAAATTTTGTGGAGAGGCTAGAATACATGAGTTCTCCAAAACCCAGAAATTGTTTCTGGAAATTCCACCTAGAAGTGTCTCAATTATATTATTAACCATTTTTTAAATATTTCCTAAGTCTAAACTTAGGGAATATGGTTAATTAATTAGTCTTAATTGAGATAAGGTGAGAATCATCTAGAAACTCACACAGATCAACAGGGAATTAATCTGGGCCATCGATTACGTTTTAATCTTGGTCGTTGGTGCTCCAACAGAAGATTATAGGAAGAAGTCGATGGGTAGATGGAGAACACACCAGTGCAGTTACTAAGTTGCCCAGGCAGATCAATTTTCTCAGTGGCTATGATTCAATAGAGGAGATAGAACCAGAGGGTGAGTAAGAGGTCAGAGAGGGAGCAGCAAAAGTGCAAAAGGAAGATTTCCAAATTCTGGAAGAGGCGGAGTGAGGAAGAGTGAAGTCCACAGAAGCTTTGCGCAATCACTGCGTAGAGGGTGATGCAGAGGGTCCAGCATGAAGGCAGAGGGGCCATCTCAAGAGCAAAAAGTTGTTGTGGAGTGTGAGAAAATTCTCACAAAATTTCTCTCTGTATTTCCTTCAGTTTAGATTGTCAGTAGGGCATCTAAAATTCTTATACACAAATTTGTTGCTGAAGATTAATAAGAAAACCATCATCTGATGTACCGGTTTCCCAAGTTGGGTTTTTCTGGGGACAATTGTCCAAAAATAATTGTGTTAATATTCTTGTGTGTGTGCTAGACTTTCTTTATTTCCAGTATTTTATTTTCCACAGTAATTTCATTGTAAAAATTGCAGTTGTGAATTTATTTATTTTTTGTCGTAGCAAATAAACTACATAATTAAAATTACAATTAGAAGAATATTTTCCATTTGTCGCAATAGATGAAATTTTCACATTCCATTTGCATGGATGCATGCCTGATCTTCTCGTCGTCATTACATAGTATTAAAAAACGGAACCGGTGATCGGACCGATGGACCTAATGAACCCGTATTTGGACCGGAACCGATCTAACCGGTACTAGTCAGGTCTAAACGAACCGGTTTTTTTAAAAATACATTAAATAATTATTTTTTAATAAAAAAAACTATTTTTAAGATTTGCAACGATGATTCCAAGCCAATAGAGAAAAAATATGCAAAGTTTGCTCATTTATATATCATGTAAAGGTGAATATATCTAAATGGCACCGACTGAAATACATATCATCAAAAAATACATAAGCAATGAGGCTCCAAATGGCCCATAAAGTCCAAAAACAATGCTACAAGCTATGAGGCCATTTGCCTAAAACAAGGCTACATATTAGTGATCAACAACATGATCACTCCTCATCATGATCAAAATCATCACCACTACTAGACAAGTGATCATCAACATGAGCTACATAAATAATAGAGCTCAGAGTTTGAGGACTCCTAAAACTCCTCTACAACTTTAGTAGTAGTAGTAGCAAAAATAGACATCAAAACTACAAATCACTGAGCAACATGGTCTCTCATGAAACTCATCATTGATTCATCGCTACTAAAAATGGGATCATCAACAAGAGATACATAAACATCATCTAGCTCAAAGTCTTCAGACTTGGATTTCTCAACCTTATAACATGATAGAAATTGAAAAAGTTTAGCATGCCTATGAAATTTGGTTACCGGAGGACAGGTGGTTCCCTAAGGTTTTGTTCTTTGGCCTAGGGAAAAGTGTCCAAAAGAATTTAATTTTTCTCCCAAAGTGACTTTATAATTTTTATAAAGTCAAATCTAATTTAAAAGTGACTTTAAGTGATAAAGTTACTAAAGTCTAATTTTAAAGTGACTTTAAGTGATAAAGTTACTAAAGTCTAATTTTTAAAGTGACTTTAATAAAGTCAATGTAAAATTAGAAAGGAAAAGTGACTTTGGAAATAAATGACTAAGTGGGTCTTTATTAAAGTGGGGTGAATTAAAAAATAAAAAGTGAGATTTAAATGAGCATTTAATCTCAGCCCTAGATCTCAATCTATTTCAGCCATTGGATTTAGGGATTCCCCAAAAGTCACTTAGGGTTAGATTAAAGGAGGGAAAGGAGAAAAAGGTCATTCATTCTTTCATGAGCAGATTGGGAGAAGAAGAGAAAGAGAGCTGGAGATTTTTCTGAGCCAGTGGAAAGAAGGAGGGCAGCAGTGAAGAGATTTCAGCAAAGGTATAGCAGCATTTATTGGCACACATACCGAGGCAGAAAATTCATACAGCAAAGGAGAGGCAGTGTTTCCAAGTGAGGCAGCACAGAAATCGAGGAAGAGGGTACAGCAGCAAGCACGCACTCCAAGGCACAAAAATCAGGCACGTTTTTCAAGGAAGAGGGTGGCTATCATTTCCGACACAAAAAAACCGAGGAAGAGGACAGCAGCTACAGCTCTATTTTTTGGCACAAATTTCGAGAGAGGGTGTTGTACGAAATCCGTACAGTTTGTACAGCAAAGTATAGTTGTTTCGGCACGCTTCTCGAGGTGGTCGTACAGCATTTAATGCTGTCCTAAGGTACTGTAAATTTTATGTTTTCTGATGTTGCTGATTTGACACAATTTCCGAGGCGGTGTGCAAGCACGGAAATCGAGATAAGTCTGTAAATTGGTTGCTGGAATTTTTTCTGAGTTTTTCCTGTTTCACTGTAAAAAGCAATATTCAGAAAAATAAAAGAGAAGTTTTTGAATTGGTTTTCCCCAAGAATTGTAGGGGGTTTTTCCAGGGTCATGTTGACCAAAAATATCAGTGTTAAATGTGTTGAATCGCTGTTTTATGCTTGCTGATTTTTATTTCTGCATCTTCCAGCATTCTGTAAATTTTCCAGAATTTGTGTTTTCAGCAAAAATTTATTTTTTTTAGTTTGTTGAATGTAAGGATATGGGAAAGGGCATTTAACTAAAAGGAGAAATAAGGTGAAACTGAAAACCGGGGTGGGAAACAGGAAATTTCTACATGGTATCAGAGCTTGAGTGCTGAAAGTGCAGTTTGGGACAGCAAGAAGAAAAATACACTCTGCTGATTTTTCACTCAGAAAATTCCAGCAAACTGATTTTTCACAAACAGAATTTTTATCTTTACTACAGCAGTGCTATTTTTCAGTTTTTAGGACAGCAGGATATCATTGGGATTGAGGGTGGAGGATAGGTTGGATGGGCATACCAATTACAGCGTTTGGAAGGAGAGAATGCAGAGTATCTTTGAGGAGGCAGAAGTCTGGGATATCATGGTTCATACCCAACAGCAACCTGTTAATGTGCCTACTGATCCTGTTCAGTTGGCAGTATATAATAAAAAGAACAACAAAGGTAAGAGACTGATTCTAGACGGAATCAAAGACCATTGCATTCCTCATGTGATAAGAAAGAGAAATGCTCATGAGATGTGGACAGCATTGAACAATCTCTACCAGAGTACCAATGAGAACCGGAAAATGGTCCTAAAGGAGAAGCTGAAGACCATTAAGATGGGTAAGACTGATAGTGCAGCTGGATATCTCACAAAGATTACTAATGTGAGAGATGAGTTGGCAGCAATTGGAGAGGTCATTCCACCCACTAAGTTGGTGTGGATTGCAGTGAATGGCCTCCCCAGTTCATGGATGAACTTTCTCGATGGGGTTTGTGCACGTGAGACTCTTCCCACATGGGAGAGGTTTTGGAATGATTGCATTCAGACAGAGATCAGGAAAGGTCAGCTTGCGGCAGCCAAGCCAGTTGAGCAGGATGAGGATGTAGCACTGTTGGCAGGAGGCAAGAAAGGTAAAGGTAAACAGGGCAACACACAGAAGGACTATTCCAAGGTGAAGTGTTGGAATTGTTAGAAGATGGGACACTATGCAACACTGTGTCCGGAGAAGAAGAAGAAGAAGGGGAAGAACCAGAGCATGGCAGCATCAGCAGAGGTTGAGGACTTTGCAGATCGCTTTGACCAGGAGTTTGGGTTCATTGCGTGTGAGTCCTCTAGTGCAGGATCACCTGCCACAGAGGTTCAGAGGGAGCATGCATTTCCCTCGACTAGCGGAGCATCTTCGGGTATCTGGTATGTGGACAGTGGGGCTTCACGTCATATGACAAGAGTCCGTGAGTACTTCTCAGAGCTTTCAGAGAGTGGCACTGATATAGAGGTAGTACTCGGTGATGACAAAGTTGTTAGAGCAGTCGGTGTGGGAACACTGACATTTCAGAGGGAGTCTAAACCTCCCTTGAAGGTGTCAGATGTTCTTTATGTGCCAGGGATGAGGAAGAACCTCATATCCGTCTTAGCTTTGGAGGATAGAGGATATGAGATACTGTTCAGGGGAGGACAGGTGCTGATGTATCCTAGGGGCACTCCAGCTGATTCAGCTAGAGTGATAGGTGTACGCCATGCAAAGGTGTACAAGTTTGCATTTCAGCCCCTTTTGGCATTGAGCAATAGTACCGACAGCAGAGCTAGCAGTTCTGAGCTGTGTGAGATTTGGCACCGCAGGATGGGGCATATGTATCATGGAGCCTTGAGGACTTTGCGGGAGATCACTACAGGTGTGCCAGATTTCAGTACTGATCACTTTGATACTTGCAGAGAATGTGCGATGGGCAAGTTTGCCAAATCCCCTTTTCCCAGCAGTGACAGCAGAGCGACTGGGATACTTGATTTGATTCATTCCGATGTGAGTGGTCGGATGTCTCATGTTTCCTTGAGTGGATATGAGTACTGTTGTACATATCAACCCCTACATTTATTTTGTGGTTATTAACCCTTCCATTCAAATTTCTAGCCTTCAGACCTGCATGAATCCTTTAAAATCTCTTTATGTGGCCGAAAACAGTCATATTTTGCCTATCGTTGCTCTTTCCGCCTAAAAAATACCTTACCCAAAGGCTCAAATCCATAATTGAAAATTTACCGGGCCTAGCCCCTGAGATCTCAGCCCCGCGCCTTTTTCTCTCCATGTGACCCGACGCCGTGACTAAAGCGTTTCCCCTGCGGGGGCTTTACTCTATCCGTAGGGTCAAACCTTGGTGGCCCCGTAGTTGACTCCTCGGGATGGGTGAAGACTTAATCTAACGGCTGCCATTCACTACAGGGGGTCGCTCCAAAAGTCTCGTGTCCGTACACCTTGGCCCCCCGCAGTTCATCTCCGCCGTCCAATCAAAAACAAATCGACGGAGCGGAGCCGTGCTTATCGTGGTGGTCTCCGCGCCCGTACCCGTTGCTAAACCGACGGTTAATTCCGCACCGCCATTGCTGGGCGAGTGGTATTTCCCTTGGATCCAACGATTCCATAGATCGCATGACAAGTGTCAAAGTGTACAATGCTGAAACCGCCCATTTCACGCATTAAAGGTCAGACCAAAAACGGGCAGCGGAATTCATGTCGGTGCCGTTGGATCGTCGGCCTTCATCTAACGGTGGTGGTGTCACCAAGTCGCAGTTAACACAAGCACATAATGCTCGGGTCCACCATTCCTTCCATTTGCACAATGCATTCTCTTAGTAGATTTCATTTTCAATTGCATGGCACGGAACTCTACTTTGTCACACCCCTCCAGGCCAACCAGAAGTCTGTTTCCACGTCACCCCTTCTACTTGACCTTTTGTATGCCCACGTGGCACTGCTCATTTACCCTCCACCTTTCATACACCCGATTCATTCATCGTATTTGAACATTTTTTACGTTACAAACCTCTGCCAGTTCATTCTTCACTATTCTATTATGTTTTCTTCACCCCACTGTAATTTCTCTACCACCTTGCAATGTTTTACCTCTTTGTAAACCTGCTCCACCATCTCCATTAACCCCACCATGTCCGTCATCCCTGTGATTGGTTTTATTTAACGGGTTTTTGTTTTTGCAGGATCACCATGGCTAAAATTATCATGATTCGTCATTGCCATTACAGAGGCCGAGAATGCACGACAGGACCATGTTTCAGGAGCAGAATTGGTGGGAAAAGATCCGGGAGCTGCTATGATGTGACCACCATTAAAGAAAGCAAGGATTTGAATCTATAGAACCCTCCAGAGAAAATCAAGAGACAGATTTGGGTAGGCGAGAACATTAATGGGGCAGCATGAAATATTAGCGAAAGATCAAGAGACACAGCGCCCTGCATTAAAGATCTGTGGTTTAAATTCAAAGTTAGAGGGCTGAGAGTACTATGCACAATCACAAGCAATCTCAAGGTTTCATGGCAGCAGATTTTTCCCCTTCAGCAAAAGGAAAAACATTTGTATATTTTATTATTTGTGTCTTATTTATAAGGAGATTTTCATCCTCGGCATTTATTTCTGGAGGTAGATTGTAAGGTACAGTTAATTATACTCAGTCATTCACAGTATGGGTGCGAGGGTTTTTCCGCCATTTTGTTCAAATTAGATCATTAAATGTATCACCTACCTCATTCTCTGAGTTTTCTCCTTCTCCTATAAAAACGAGAAAGAAAGACATTGTAAGGGTTCCGGATTTCTATCAGAAAACTGTGCAGTGAAAGGCTTTTGTATACATCTTGTGAAGTTTCTGTATGAAGGCTCAGAACCCATAGGGTCTCAGTGAGGAGTTATATCTGTAATGAGGATTCTGGTCTTTGGTATTCCACAGTATGTAATCTTTTCTTATGTGTTAATATAATATCTCGTTTCATGCTATTTATTTTCTTGTATCATGTTCTAGAATGCGAGTGGCTCACTGGTCTTAAGTAAAGATTCATCCTAGTTGGTGCCCATACTTGGATTAGTCAAGCGCTTTAAATAGGCCTAGTCATGATATACTGTTCCATGTTCATTTCATCCATATTTTACGCTATATTGGCTACTTGAGAAGTGCTTTTAAAACGCCATTGTCATGTATGGATTCTTAGTTGGATAAGCCCATATGTGGTTTTGTTGTGTATGCAGGTATCGGCGTCATGCTAACTAGTATCTTCTTCATGTTTCTTCTTGCATCCACTTTTCGATATTTGATTTATACGTGGCATATTATTTGAGACTTCAACCTCTTTGCAATAAAATTTGTCTCTTAAACATCGATGCTTTTGTGAGTTTTGCATCTTTACATTCCTACATTATTCTTATCTTTGTATCGGCAAGAGAGAGTTTGGTTCCATATAAACTAATTTCCTTGTTTCTGAGAGATAGTTAAAGAAGCTTTTGGATTGACAACCCAAAGCTATATTATGAGCTCCTTGTATGCCAAGATGTCCTAGGCAGCAGTTTATAGCAACTCTAGAGTGTGTCTAGGAGTGACAAAAATTGTCTACAACAAGAATACTATGTGTTGTTCATTGATGATCACTCCAGGAGGACCTGGATTTATTTCTTGAAGACCAAGAGTGAGGTCTTCAAGCGGTTTCAGGAGTTCAGAGCTCTTGTGGAGACACAGACAGGTCGGAAGATCAAGTCCCCGAGGTCGGACAATGGAGGAGAGTACACCCTTGGAGAGTTTGTTGACTATTGTGCGGAGGCAGGCATTAGGAGGGAGCTCACTGTTCCTTACAACCCCCAGCAGAACGGGGTTGCGGAGAGGAAGAACAGATCCATCGGAGGGGCTGCCAAAGCCATGTTACATGATCGGGGGTTGCCATTGTTTTTGTGGGCAGAGGCCTGCAACACAGCTGTTTACTTGCAGAACAGGAGTCCGCATCGTGCCTTGGGGCACATGACTCCGGAGGAGGCTTTTTCTGGGAAGAAGCCTGATATTGGTCATCTTCGTATCTTTGGGTGCATTACATACTCCTACATACCCAAGGAGAAGAGGACCAAACTAGAACCCACCGCAGAGAAGGGTATCTTTGTGGGCTACAGTGAGACCTCCAAGGCCTTTCGGATTTACATTCCTGCACAGAGGAAAGTTGTTGTCGGGCGGGATGTGAAGTTCGAGGAGGATAGGGCCTTCAGGAGGTCACGGGAGTTCGTGTATCTGTCAACGAGATCCTGTTGTGATTGAGTCGATCCCATGGCGAGGATCAGTGGGCGGGGTCAGGGGAGGATCGGAGGTACATCCCTATGACGATGTGCAGTCGTCAGTGGCCGGTGGCTCCGCAGAGTCGGAAGGGTGGTGCTTCGGGCGGCATGCGACGATCCACGAAGCGAGTTCCTTTGGGGAGTCCAGCGATGGACGGTTCCTCAGCTTCTCCAGGTTCAGGTGCAGGCAGGAGGACAGCAGACAGACAGTCAGGAGTTCAGGCTCCTGATGATGATGATGAGGAGGAGTTTCATTCTCAATGGGAGAAGTATGCTCAGGGAAGAGGAAGCCCAAGTGGCTTCAGGACACCTTGAGAGAGGCCACATCTGTTGCTGGGCCTAAGAGGCCGGTCAGAGAGAGCAGACCACCTGAGAGGTTTTGTAGCTATATGGCAATGGCTACCGGCATCCTTGACTCTGAGCCTTCTAGCTATGAGGAGGCAGCTAGCCAGCAGGTCTGGAGAGAGGCCATGCAGGAGGAGTATTCTTCTATCATGAAGAATGATGTTTGGGAGGTGGTGCCGAGGCCTGAGGGCAAATCCATGGTTACTTCCAGATGGCTTTACAAGGTAAAGCATGCTGCAGATGGTAGCATTGAGAAATTCAAAGCGAGGTTTGTGGCTAGAGGGTTCTCCCAGGTAGAGGGAGTTGATTATGAGGAGACCTTCGCTCCCGTGGCTCGATATACTTCGATCCACTCCATTATATCGATAGCAGCAGAGATGGGTTGGAATATCCACCAGATGGATGTGAAGACCGCATTTCTCAATGGCTTCATACAGGAGGAGGTGTACATTGAGCAGCCACAGGGCTTTGAGGTGCATGGGAAGGAGTCCCATGTGTGCAGACTGAAGAAGGCCCTTTATGGCCTGAAGCAAGCTCCCAGAGCTTGGTACTCCGGGATAGATACTTACTTGCAGAAGATGGGTTTCACAAAGAGTGAGGCAGATCCGAACCTTTACTATATTGTGATAGGTGAGGAGCCTCTCATTCTAGTGTTGTATGTGGATGACTTAGTCATTATAGGTGCAGAGAGACTCATAGAGCACTGCAAGAGAGATCTTGCGGCGGAGTTTGAGATGAAGGACATCGGCTTGATGCATTACTTTTTGGGTTTGGAGGTGTGGCGGGAGGAGGGGCATTTCTTCCTGGGACAGGGGAAGTATATTGTGGACATCCTTGGCAGATTCCACATGGAGGATTGTAGACCCATGTCGACACCGATGATCACCAACTGGAAGAAGCTTCATGCTTCGGATTCCGAGTTGGTGGATCCCACATTGTACGGACAGCTGATTGGTTCCTTGATGTATTTGGTCAACACTAGACCAGATATTTGTTTTGCAGTCAACACGATGAGTCAGTTTATGTGTGAGCCTAGGAAGGTTCACTGGGTGGCTGCAAAACACATTTTGCGATACTTGCAGGGGACAGTGGATTATGGTCTGGACTACGGGCAGGGGGATGGAGTGAGATTGGCAGGTTACACTGATTCTGATTGGGCAGGTTGTGCTTCTGATAGGAAGAGCACTTCAGGGTGCTGTTTTGGGTTGGGTTCGGCAGTTGTGTCATGGTTCAGCCGAAAGCAGCAGTCAGTAGCATTGAGTTCAGCGGAAGCAGAGTATATGGCAGCCAGTCTAGCTAGTTGTGAAGCCATCTGGCTTCGCAAGATGTTGTTTGGCTTATTTGGTCAGCCGTTGAGACCTTCAGTGATTTACTGTGATAATCAGAGTTGCATTAAACTCACGGAGAATCCAGTATTTCATGACAGGTCAAAGCATATCGGGATCAAATATCATTTCATCGGAGACTATGTTCAGAAAGGAGCTGTGAAGCTTGAGTATATTCCCACTGATGAGCAGGTTGCAGATATTCTTACCAAAGCCTTACCACGGGGCAAGCATGTCTACTTCGGAGACAAGATGGGTGTGGTGAGGAACACCTTCCTCGGTAAGAGGGAGTGTTGAAATTTGGTTACCGGAGGACAGGTGGTTCCCTAAGGCTTTGATCTTTGGCCTAGGGAAAAGTGTCCAAAGAATTTAATTTTTCTCCTAAAGTGACTTTATAAAGTTATAAAGTCAAATCTAATTTAAAAGTGACTTTAAGTGATAAAGTTACTAAAGTCTAATTTTAAAGTGACTTTAAGTGATAAAGTTACTAAAGTCTAATTTTTAAAGTGACTTTAATAAAGTCAATGTAAAATTAGAAAGGAAAAGTGACTTTGGAAATAAATGACTAAGTGGGTCTTTATTAAAGTGGGGTGAATTAAAAAATAGAAAGTGAGATTTAAATGAGCATTTAATCTCAGCCCTAGATCTCAATCTATTTCAGCCATTGGATTTAGGGATTCCCCAAAGTCACTTAGGGTTAAATTAAAGGAGGGAAAGGAGGAAAAGGTCATTCATTCTTTCATGAGCAGATTGGGAGAAGGAGAGAAAGAGAGCTGGAGATTTTTCTGAGCAGTGAAAAGGAGGGCAGCAGTGAAGAGATTTCAGCAAAGGTCCAGCAGCATTTATTGGCACATATACCGAGGTAGAAAATCCGTATAGCAAAGGAGAAGCAGTGTTTCCAAGTGAGGAGGCACAAAAATCGAGGAAGAGGGTACAGCAGCAAGCACACACTCCAAGGCACAAAAATCAGGCACGTTTTTCAAGGAAGAGGGTGGCTGTCATTTCCGGCACAAAAAACCGAGGAAGAGGACAACAGCTACAGCTCTTTTTTTTGGCATGGATTTCAAGAGAGGGTGCTGTACGAAATCCATACAGTTCGTACAGCAAAGTACGGTTGTTTCGACACGCTTCCCGAGGTGGTCGTACAGCATTTAATGCTGTCCTAAAGTGCTGTAAATTTTCTATTTTCTGCTGTTGCTGATTTGGCACAATTTCTGAGGCAGTGTGCAAGCACAGAAATCGAGATAAGTCTGTAAATTGGTTGCTGAAATTTTTTCTGAGTTTTTCCTATTTCACTGTAAAAAGCAATATTCAGAAAAATAAAAGAGAAGCTTTCGAACTGGTTTTCCCCACGAGTTGTAGGGGGTTTTTCCAGGGTCATGTTGACCAATAATATCAGTGTTAAATGTGTTGAATGGTTGTTTTATGCTTGTTGATTTTTATTTCTGCATTTTCCAGCATTCTGTAAATTTTCCAGAATTTGTGTTTTAAGCAAAAATTTATTTTTTCAGTTTGCTAAATGTAAGGATATGGGAAAGGGCATTTAACTAAAAGGAGAAATAAGGTGAAACTGAAAACCGGGGTGGGAAACAGGGATTTCTACAATGCCTAACCAATGATTTTGGTTTGAGTGAAGGGTTCATCTCCTCAACCTTAAAATGCAGTAGAAATAGATTAGCATGCCTAACCAGTTGTTTTCCTTTGAGTGAAGGGTACATTCTTGTTAAGGCCACAGTAGGGGAGTTCAACAATCAATACCACCAACATCAACAAAGTTCAACAATCAATGCCACCAACATCAAGGTTCTTAAAGGACTCCGTGCTCTTGATCAAATGCCAATCTCATACCCTTACACATGATAGAATCAAATGGAAACATTGCAAACCCCCAAACCATGAAACCCTGAAAACCATTAAGTTTGCTGAATTTTGAGTGAAATCTAAGATTCTAGTTTCTCCATATGAAATCCAACGAGGTCGAAACCACTCTTAACAATCCTAAGTCATTTCATGGTAATGTTAAAAATTTAAGTAAAAGGATGAAAATGAAAATTTTCTTTATTTTTCATTTTCATCCTTTTACTTTAAGAATTTAACATTACCATTAATTGCCAACAGGATGTGTCAGAAAAATGAGAGGGTAGGCATGCTTTTCTTAGAGGGGATATTTTTGGAGGAAAACAACCCTAAATTTCCCTCAAAAAAACTCCAAAACTCAAAAAATTGCATTATGTTGGGGTCCCTAAACCTCCTTGCTAGCCGTGCGTGGGTCCCCGCAACAAAAGAGGTGTTGACCGGCCTGTTAAGGACGGAACCGGCCATTTTATTCATAAATCGATCGGTTCCGTCCTTAACCGATCGGTCAGCACCGGTTAATCGGGCTTTTCAGGGGACATGGAGGGTATAACCGGGTTTTCCAACCAGTTTGGACTGTTGATCCTTCTGAACAGCCGGTTTGACCGATTTCTAGTTCAAACCGGCCGGTTTTTAATACTATGCGTCATTATCAATACCAAAAATCTCGAAATATTCTTCTACTCTATTGAACCATGCAACATTGTATTTCTCGATACCATCAAATTGGAAAGCTCAAGTTTTACTCTTCGTTGATAAGTAGCAACTGTTGGGGTGAAGAAGGGGTATTGATTCGAGAGCTACATATTTGGGCACTGATTCTAGAGTTGCATATTTTGAAAATTCGGGTTACTATTTTGTTGATTGGGTATGGAAGATGCTTTTGCATACTCCGGAGTTTGATGCGAATATGATGAGTTTGATGTATCCAAAGGATCTTGGTGTTGAGTAGCTTCATTATTCTGGTGAAGTTGATCAGGTGTAATGTTCAACTTTCCACAAATGGACTTCAAAATTACCATTGTTTCATTATGAGCTACTATTGCTTCATTATGATTTCAAACACCCTTATTTGAAAGGATTTCATGATCCCTTTTAACTTCATTATGGTTCTTCTCGAGTTGATTTTCTATTCTCTTTGTTGTGTCTTGTAGCTCCTCTATTTTTCAGCGTGTTTGGTGACCTTCTTCTCAAGCTCGATCATTTTTTTTTTTAAATCAACCATTGACATTGATGAAGACATTGATTAGGTATGTGGTGGTGTATATTTATCTTGTTGTCGCCCAGATTGTACAGGCACCGTGACAATGCTCAGGACTGGGGCAATCACTCTAATCCGTTCCCACTTTGTTCTAATTGTCTCCCAACAGCAGAATATGTGGGGTAGTCCCAGTGGAATGAGGTGAAGGAAAGCAAGTTGGGAATCAACTTACTTGGGAGACACGGATGAGTGGCCTAGCCACTTAATTGAATTTGAACAAGATTATTGATTAGATTAGATTTTCAAGTATGAGACCAGTGCCTTAATGGAGTCACAGATTCTTGCTTATAGTAAATTGGAACCAAATGATCGGATGGACACCCGCTGCTTGAAAATATTGACTAACTTGTATGATATGCAAGTTCTAGAATCTATGTGAGATGCAGTGATCTTGGTAAATTTTAATTAGATGTCTAGTCTAAGTCGAACATTTCCTCCAACTATTTTGAGAAGTAATCCTCAAAGTAAGTTGTGAAATGGAAGCCAACGGGAAGCAAGCAGCGTCCTAATTAACAATAGCTTCCCCTATGTTCTGTGAAAATTCGTAAATCGGAATTCCTACTGCAACAACTGATTAAATTTCTTCTACTTGTTAATTTCTGAATCAAGTTATTTATGGTGTTACACAGTAAATATCGAAATAAAATATATTGCAACATTCACAACATAAATACTGCGGAAATAAAATATTGAGCAGTAAATATAGAAACGCGCACAAGTACACCGGTATTTTTGGACAAATGTCCCCAAAAAAACCCAATGTGGGAAAATCAGTGCAATAGCTGAGGGTTTTATTATTATGCAGTAGTTTTCTGAATACAAATATTTGGATGCCCAAACTGGCAATTCGATACAGAGAATGGCAAAGAGGTAGTGAGAAAATATCTCACACTGTCACCGGAAATCCGACATTGATCTAGGCTTTGGATGCCTTGCCCCAAGCTACCTCTGTGCAGTCACAGCGTCATAGCCTCCAAAACTGTGTCACCCCTCTAGCTAATCGTTTTCTCACTAGAAACTCGAATATTTGACCCTCTGGTCTCACACCCCGGCTTCTGGCACTAGATCTCGACTGCTCCCCAGCAAAACTACGGATTCCCTCTGACGCACTACACTGCCTCTATGTGGCATTGTGTTGCCTCTCCAGACCTCTCGATGCCTCCTCTGCAATGCACTCACCAGATCAAGAAAATCTTCCTCCGACCAACTATCCTTGCCCATCATTGCAAGAAATTCACTTGATCATTGTCCTGAAGCTCAGTGCTGCTTCTCTTGAGAATTCGATCTCTAGATCTCTTGCTCTCGCTATCTCGGTGTGTTCTCCAAATGCCCATCGAGTTCCTTCTTATAATCTCTCATTGACATATCAACGGCCAAGATTAAAACATAATCAAAGGCTAAGATTAACTGGGATTCGATCCTCGTCTTTATCTAGAAGATTCACATCCAACTTAATTAATACACTTTAATTAATCACATTTCCAAAGTTTAGACTTCAGAGTACATTAAAAAATTATTAATTAATTTAATTAAGCCATCTCTAGATGGAATTTCCCAAAACGATTTCTGGGTTTTGGGGAATGCATGTGTCCTAGCCACTCTGCAAAATATCAAGTCTAGAGCACATTCGATGCTACAAAAATCAACATGTTCCACTCACCAGGTGCCTTCGGCGCTACAAAGACTGTGGCTCTGACGACTACAAGGTCAGTGTGTTAACTACTAGGAGAAGTTGAATCTCTCAAGCTAGTTTGAAAAGGGTTGCCATAAATCTCTATCAACCTAGCTTATGCTAGGAGGTGAATTATTAATGCAATCAAGACTTGGTATACTTGTGCAAAAGATTGAGTGAAATTATCTTGAGTTAAGATTGTTTGTGTTTCTTAAGTACTTATTGTGAATTATCTTACAGCAAGAGTACTTAACAATAGTGAGATACAATCTTAGACAAGATAAATGCTACAAGTGCAAATTTTAACAAATTACCATAAGATGTAAAATGCCAATACTTCAACAATGTTCGATACCACTTAAGATAAATCAATCACCACTAGAGAGCCAATGAGAGACTTAGACACCAAGACATAGAGCAATTATTCAGTTATATGCCAAGTACAAAGATGTCAATGTATTAGAGAAAATTATCACAAGACCAGATCTAGAGCTTAAATGTGGGGATGCTTTAGGATCCAAATTCCAGAAATTTTACAAACTTAGTGCAAACCACACAAGTGTTAGATTTCAACAGTCAAATCAGCAGTAGTACTTCAGAAACTTTCAGCGCTCATTAATGTTATGACAGCAGTGGATAAGTCACTCCAAATTATGGAATTTATCAAACATATGAAGCATAAACTTTCCAATGACCAGTAGAAGTAAATTTATGTGTCTAGCTTACTTTACGATGATGTATTTAGTAATATTTCATATTTGTGATTAGTTATTACAGCAGTAAGTTGACCCACAAATCAGCAAGCTTGTGATATCAATGACTAATGCCCAATATGCCCAAAAACGGTAAAAAATCACCAGACTGATTGATTTACTTTTTGTAATAAAACAGAAATAAAATAGGGTTTAAAGGTCAAACCCTAGGCCCAAGCCCTTGTAAAAACACTTGCCCGAGTGACCCAAAAATTTTGGATGAAGATGCCACTTGAAATTCAGAATTTTTGAGCCTCAAAACCTGCAAAACCACCAAGTATTTAGCTTAAAAATTTCAGATGAGAGTTTAAGGCAAATTAAGGCAAAAGAGGCCAAGGAAGGCTAGCTTTTGGGGATATGGAGGCTAGAAAGATAGATCAGGGCTCAAAGAGGTTGGATAAGGCCACCAAAGGTCAACGTTGGCCTCAAAAGGGAGGACGTTTGGATATTGGGGCTCAAAAGGCCACGACAAACCCTCAAGGACAGTCGTCTAGCCTTCCAAAGAGAGGTCAAGCCCAAAAGGGGCCATGATTGTTAGAAAATTATATATTACAGAGCAATGCAACACATAAAATATGTGGAAACACAAACATAAAAAAAAACATATAAAACCAGAGAGACACAGATATACATGGTTCACCCAGTTTGGGCTACGTCCACCCTGAACAGCCAGTCTTCCTTTCTATTATCCAGCAAAATAAAGAGACACAACCTACAACACATCCGTTCTAATATCCTTTGTTCTCTCTCACAGTCTCCCTATCTGTTTCTCACTCTGAGAATACACATACAATACACAGTCGTAATACAATACCCTCATACAAAGTGACGGGTTGCCTTCTAGGGCAAAAAACCCTAAATTAAACATAACTTCTACCGTCAGATCATCCGTCTAATGAACGGCCCAGATTGACTAGAAATTACAATACTTTTACAAGGCAATTTTACATTTGTTTTTAGCTTCGGGGACGCTGCCCCCCCTGGACCCCCCAGGTAGCGTTTAATTACAGACAGCGTTGTCGCCCCATTAAGTACAGGGGTCCAACGTTGTGATACAAAATAAAGAAGATAATCAGACTCCACACCCAACAATCTCCCACTTGGAGACTGATTGTAGCAACTCCATCGCTACTTCATTTGCTGGACAATGACTCCACTTTGGACCTGGCTGTTTCTCATCTTCATCATCATACTTGAAGACCAATGGAAACTGAGCATAATCTCAGTTTCTCCCTGGATACAACTTGTGTTAGTATATCTGCAGGATTCTGGCTAGTGTGTATCTTTTCCAGCTTCAATTGTCCATCTTCCAACACTGACTGTATGAAATGGTACTTGAGTTGTATGTGTTTAGTCCTAGAATGAAATGATGAGTTCTTTAAAAGATGAATGGCACTTTGGCTATCACTGTATAACTTGCCCATCGCTACTTCATTTGCTGGACAATGACTCCACTTTGGACCTGGCTGTTTCTCATCTTCATCATCATACTTGAAGACCAATGGAAACTGAGCATAATCTCAGTTTCTCCCTGGATACAACTTGTGTTAGTATATCTGCAGGATTCTGGCTAGTGTGTATCTTTTCCAGCTTCAATTGTCCATCTTCCAACACTGACTGTATGAAATGGTACTTGAGTTGTATGTGTTTAGTCCTAGAATGAAATGATGAGTTCTTTAAAAGATGAATGGCACTTTGGCTATCACTGTATAACTTGCCCATATCATGCTTCTTACCCAATTCATCCATAAACCTTCGTAACCAAATCATTTCTTTACTAGCCTCTGTAGCAGCAACATACTCTGTTCTGTTGTTGAAAGTGCAACAACACTTTGGATTTTTCAAACCCAACTGACAGTTGTTCCACCTACATTAAATACATACCCTGTAGTGCTCCTCCTGTTATCTCTGTCACCTGCCATATCTACATCAACATATCCCTGTAGAGAAATATTTGAACCACCAAAGCATAATGCTTGATTTGTGGTACCTCTCAAATATCTGAGAATCCATTTCACTGACCTTCAATGTTATTTTCCTGGATTGTTCATGTACCTGCTTACAACTCCCACTGCATGTGCAATATTAGGCCTTGTGCAGACCATTGCATACATTAAGCTTCCAACTGCTGATGCATATGGAACTTCAGACATATAATCCATTTCTTCTTGGGTCTTGGGGCACATCTCCTTACTAAGTTTGAAATGGCTAGCAAAAGGTGTACTAACTGGTTTTTCATTCTGCATATTAAATATTTTCAACAACTTTTGTATGTACTCATTCTTGAGACAATGTTAATTTGCGATTTCCCTGTCTCTAGTTATTCTCATACCAAAGATTTGTTTTGCAGTTCCCAAATCCTTCATTGCAAATGAATTTGCCAATTTTCTTTTGAACACATTTATTTCCTGCATGTTAGACCCTGCAACAAGCATGTCATCTACATACAATAACAATATAATATAGTTGCCATCATTTTGCTTTTTCAAATAAACACAATGATCAAAGTGACATCTAGTATAACCTTGTTCAGACATAAACCTGTCAAATTTTAGATACCATTGCCTTGGAGCCTATTTTAAGCCATACAAGTGCTTCTTTAACCTGCGCACTATTTTTTCTTTCCCTTTGACCTCATATCATTTTGGTTGCTGCATATAGATCTCTTCCTCCAAATCTCCATGGAGAAATGTTGTCTTTACATCTAACTGTTCAAGATGCAAATCTTTCGCTGCTACAAGACTTGAAATAGTTTTGATTGAAGTCATCTTAACAACAGGAGAAAATATTTCATCAAAATCAATACCCTTCTTCTGTGCAAACCTCTTCACCACAAGTCTAGCTTTGTACCTTTGTTTTCCTCCATTTTCTTCCTTCAGCCTGTAAACCCATTTATTCTGCAATGTTGTTTTACCTGCAGGAAACCTGACTAAGTCCCAAGTTGGATTATGTATTAAGGAGTCCATCTCTTCATCCATAGCTAGCTCCCACTTCTTCCTGGTTTCGACCTGCATTGCTTCTTCATAACATTCGGGTTCTCCGAGATCAGTCAACAATAAATAATATAATGAAGGAGAGTATCGTTCAGGGGGTCTACTTATCCTGGTAGATCTTCTGACACCATTTTCAAGTGTTTGAGGTGCATGTTGTTGTTGTGATAGTTGTTGCTGTTATGACTGTTGATTATTATTATTTTCAGGCACCTTTACTTTTTCTATGATCTCATCAAGAACTGTGTATTCTTTGTTTTCATTTTCCTGTTTCTTTTCTTGCAACTGATTCTTATACAAGATATTTTCATTGAATATTACATCTCTGCTCCTAATGATTTTGTGATTTTCATAATCATATAAGCGATAACCAAAATCATTAACATCATATCCAATAAAGGTACATTTCTTTATTTTTGCCTCAAGCTTTGTTCTATTTTCTTTATTAATATGGACAAAGGCCTCACAACCGAAAGGCTTTAAAAAAGAGTAGTTTACCTTTTTACCTGTCCATGCCTCCTCTGGAATACCACCATCCAAGTAACCTGAAGGCCCTCTGTTTATTAGATAAACAACAATATCTACAGCACCTGCACAAAATTGTAAAGGCAATCCTGCATGCAACCTCATGCACGTTGCACGCTCCATGATTGTTTTGTTCATCTATTCTGACACACCATTTTCTTATGGTGTTCTTGGAACTGTCTTCTCTCTGCGAATTCCATGCTCTGAACAGTACCTATCAACCTCTTTGCTGCAATATTCACCTCCATTGTCTGATCTCAGACACTTCAACTTCTTTCTTGTCTCAATCTCAACCAAAGCTTTCAATTTCTTGAAAGTATCAAATACATCAGATTTACTTTGAATACAATAAATCCAAGTTTATCTAGTTGCATCATCAATAAAAGTAACATAATAACGAGAGATGATACCTGAGCAGGTCCCCATATATCTGTATGCACAAGCTCTATTTTTTCGCTCTTCTTTTCTTTCCCAACTCTAAGAAATCTGACTCTCTTATGTTTTCCATAGATACAATTCTCACATAAATCCAAATCAATATTCTTCAAACCCGGCAACAAATTTCTTGAATGAAGAATCTTCATCCCCTTCTCACTCGTGTCCGAGCCTATGATGCCATAATGTTGCATCTACTCCTTTGGAAGTTAAAGCATTAACAAAGTTAGAAATACCATTGCATAAATACAATGTACCAACCTTTTCGCCTTTTGCTATGACCAGGGCTCCTTTGGTGACCTTCTAAGTTTTACCTATGAAGATTGTCACACAACCTTCATTGCCTAACTGCCTTGTTGAAATCAGATTTTTCTTCAAATCTGGAACATGCCTTACCTCCTTTAATAGCCATTGGTTTCCATTTTGTTGTTTTACGAGAACTTTAACCATTCCAACAATTTTACAGGGTTTATCATCACCCAAATGAATTTGTCCAAAATCTCCTTGAACATAGTCATGAAAATATTTCTTATCAGGTGTGGCATGGAATGTGGCCCCTGAATCTACCACCCAGGAATCAGTAACATTTTCTAAAGAAATAATCAAAGCATCTTGTAACACATCACCTGTCACATTTGCTTGATGATTGTTTTCGTGTTGTGTGTCTCTTTCTTTTCCCCTCCGAGATCTACAGTCTTTCTTCAGGTGTCTTTTCTTTCCACATTTCCAACAAACTATCCTCGATCTGGACTTGGATCTACCTTTCCTTGATTTACTGTGATATCATGACCTCTTTCCTCTTTCCATTTTTCTTCCCCTAGACTCTACACTCAAAGCATTACTGATGTCTCACCAGAGCTTTTCCGTCGCATTTCCTCATTAAGGATAGCACTGACAACATCATCAAACTTTAAAGTACTAGATCCAAAGACAGAGTTACTAATGGCCATAACTAAATCATTCCAACTTTCTGACAATGAGCATAGAAATAACAGAGCCCTAACTTCATCATCAAAGTTTACTTCTACAGAACTTAACTGACTGGTAACCGTATTAAAATCATTTAAATGGTCAGCAACAAATCCACCTTCCGACATCTTCATATTAAATAAACATTTCATAAGAAATACCTTATTTGAGGCCGAGGGTTTTTCCTATAGTTTCGCCAATGCCTTAATCAAACCCTTTGTTGTTGTTTCTTTCAAAATATTGAAGGCTACCGACGCCGCGAGGCACAACCGTACTGTTCCAAGTGCCTTTCTATCGAGAATCTCCCATTCTGCGTCTGTCATAGTCGTCGACTTCTTTGTTTTTCCGCTCAATGGTAGGAAAAGATCTTTCTGATATAGATAATCTTCCATCTTCATCTTCCACAACGGGACGTTTTGGCCGTTAAATTTCTCGACCCTAAACTTACCATCTTCCGCCATTTCTCCCACTCGAACCAGGAACCCTTATTAGCCAAATAGACATTCGGCTCTGATACTAGTTGCTAGAAAATTATATATTACAAAGCAATGCAACCCATAAAATATGTGGAAACACAAACACAGAAAAAACATATAAAACCAAAGAGACACAGAACATTTCTGATGCATATCCTAAATAAGGTCTAAAAATTTTGAATTTTCAGTTTTTTGGCAAAATTTACTATTTTTAGACATTGTGGGAATCATTTTCAATATTTTCAGTTTGCTAATCTGTTATCATTTCACTGCTGTTATAAACTTATCAGTTCTGAAAATTACTGAATCAAACTCTCTTAAAGCCTTAAAAATGAAATTTTCAAGTTTTAATATATTTTTGTTATTTCTGGAAGTATTTGGCAGCTATTTTGGGCAATTTTATCTTGCTGATCTGTCACTGTTTCACTGTTGAAATAAAAATATCAGATCTGAAATTTCACTTAATCAAGCCCTAAAAATTGATTTTCTTCAAATTCATCAACTTTTACTATTTTTAGTCATTTTGGACATTGGTGCCAGCATCGTTTGTTTGCTGATCTATGGTTTAAATTACTGCTGCAATTTATATTTCAGATCTGAAATCTTGCTGAAGAATATATTCTAAGTTTGACTATAGGTTTCTAAATTGGAATTATTTGGAATATCATAAATTCGGAAATATTGGAAATATCTGGCATTTAAATTTGATGTTACTCTCGTGATAACATTTTTGTTTCAAATTTAAATGGTTAGTGATTAGCTGTGGTTGGTGATCATTGAGTTATCTTTAATTGTGATTTTAAATTACTTGAAATCGGTAGTTAATTGTTTAAATCAACTTTGGGAATATTTCAAGTGATAATAAATTGCATAACTTCATCAAACATTGTTAATGTGTAATTGTGAGGGTGTTTTATTGAATATCATTGTGGTTGATTGATTTTCATTGCAGCAGTTACATATCAATTACTTGATCTTAAATTTATAACGGGATATTTTGACTCCATAAGGCACTGGTTTTAAAGTTTCAAATCTAATTGGATCTGTAAGATCTCGTAAATCTTAACAAGTATTTGGTTATCTAGCTGTGTCTCCTGAATTGGTTGGTTTCCAACCAGTTCTCCTTCTTCATTTTCATTAGGGTCTACCTCCCTTAGCTTGCAATGAGACTGCTTAGATAGAGAGATTGGGGATCAGGGTGACAGCCCCTGATCTGAGCCATTGTCGCGGTGCCTAGACATTCTGTGCGACAATAGGACCACCACAAGTTTATTATTTGGAGAACAAGCAGCCAACCCCTCGTCCACTACCTTTGGGAGTCTTATTCATCATTATGGCACTTATGTACTTCATCAAGCTTCTTAGAAGGCCCAATGGCATGTACTATTGATCATTCGACCCCTTGAGAGGCTTATTTTTTTGTTTATGAGCTAGTTTGGTGGGATTGTCACCAAAAGTTAGTTATTTTGCACATTATTTTATCCTAGGGGCTAATGTAGGCTTAATTAGCTAAATCGAACTCATTAGAAGTGTATAAATACAAGTGATTTGACTTCATTTTAGCATCATCACTCGGATGGATCACTCGCTCTGTAAAAACTCTGGTAAACTTGATAAATATATATTATTAATGATGAAAGATG